>NW_019059892.1:133896-168534 GCF_000696155.1 Zootermopsis nevadensis
GAGCAGGTATGGGAGTGGACCAATGGTAGCACGTGGGCGAGAGTGGGAGAGGGAGAGAAAGTAGAGAGAGAAAGGTGAGTTTAGTTGTATTGATAAGGGCCCTGAAAGGGGCCGAGTTAGTGGTCTTCAGATTATTACATTGCTTATAAAAATACAAAAATAACGAACAGAAATACGTCCTGCAAACTTAAACGGAGAAACAAAATTTCTTTTTGTCTGAATCATTCTTTTACCTAGCTTAAGTGATTCCAGGGCACTTATTTTCGTTAGCCTGTGTTCTGTTTTGTTCGGAACATTTCGGATGATCGATCGAGTTCGCATTCGGATTACAGGTCAAGCGGAAGCTGTGAGCTTCATTATAAAACTTCAGATGAGGCAAATTTCGTTTTCCGAATCTTCTATATCGAAGACTGGATAGAAAACGGAAAATTAAATTACACATTCTTCCAGTGACCACCATACAGATAATTAATTAGGCCTATCGTTTTGTACTTCTACATTTCTGCAGATTATTTCCATCTCAGTTCCCATCATTTGCCTTTCATGCTATTGACTAGGGCTTAAGGAAGCTTATAATGACCTGAAATCCCAAGGAGAGGTCACGTATTGAAAAAAAAATAAATGACCATTAGCTATTGGAGCGGGAACGTTTGCAGGTAATCCAATTCGTTATTTAACTTGGGTGCAATATAGTTTTACAATAGGTAGATATGATATAAATCTATATAAAATGAGATTTTAAAAGAGATGAGAGTAAAGTAATTGGCATAATTAATTAAAGTGGCTCCCTATTGAATAATAGTAATCTGAGCAGTCAATATATGCTTAACTGTAAACAAAATATTTGTTCCTAATAATCGAGGTTGATCACCGCTTGCAGTTAATTTTATAGCGAGAGTGGACTCAGGACTCCGCATTAGTCCGCTACACTGTTGCTCTCGCTATAACAGAATTTCTCAGCCAGGGGCTCGCGAACCTCCGGGTATTGCAAGTTCTGCTTCAGGGGTCGGCAAGTTAAGTAGAGCCTACTTCTTTATTTAATTTTTATGTGTACAGTGGAGTAAAAATCTTAACGAAAAAACTACAAGCCACTCTTCTATCTATAATTTAGTTGGAAGTTTTTATGTTTATTTAGAATATATAAGATCATTTGGGGAGGGTATCCGTGGTACTACAAAGGTGGAGAAACTGTACTCTGTAAAGCCCATCTCATAAAACTGTCCTAAGCCTGCAAGTACATTTGAGATCACGGAATACAGATTCACAGAGCCGCCTCTGGAAGCCATCCTTACTCGATCTGCGTTGTCCTTCTTCTGTTTGTACAGTAATGCCCACCATCCATCAAGCTACTAGCAGCCTGGCTTCGCTATGTAACCTCCCGGGATGTTATAACTACAGTCGGACTTTCCAGTTACTTTCTCTAAGGCTACAGGATACTGTTATCGTGTTCAGCCTGTAATAACGCGGGAGGACCCGCTGTAGCCGTCACGATGATGAGGTCTATGTATCGAGATTACCAGTTACCGGTCCATGGCACACTACTAGTCTTCGTGAACTCCATAGAGCAAAGTCGATGAGCTATTCAGGGAATTCTAAACTTTTACAGAACCCGAAGGGTCAATGATTTTGTTGAATTTTCAGGCAGTCACAGCGGCGAGTATGAAGATGATTGTCGTCTGGGATGTTGCGCCGTGTAGTTTGGTAGTAGTTTACCAACGTTTCAGAAGTGTTTGATACCTCCATTATCAGGGCGATGATCCATCCAAAAAAAACAATCATCTTCAACATCTCTTATCTTTATGCGAGATCAACTTTGTACATCCATACAAAACAACAGGTAAATTTATAGTGTTGTACGCCCGTCTCATTGATTCTGTGACATTTTGCGTTCTCAGGTCACTGAAGATCTCGATGTTGGTCTTCTGTCTTACAACGCCGAGTGTCCACTTCATGAGGACTGAATATAAAGCATATATTTTTCCCTAGAGGTTTATCACATTGGAAGATTTATTATAGGAATGATATTTTGGACACTGCCCACTGTCCGAGATCTATTTTATATACGCGACGTTTCGAAAATCGGCTCTTCATGTGACTGGTCGTCATTATACTGAAACTTTCTTTTCGTATTAACAGTGACAATAATCACGACTAAACCCGCGACCTTCGAAAGATATGCCAGTACGCTAACCACTAACATGGGCTAACTTGTTTCGAATTAAATGTTTTTACAGAATAGCTTACAGTACGACGTTGTAGCCTCAAAGTAACTGTGATTAGAGAATATAAAAAAAAAAAACGATTACAACGTCTCATGTCATGAAACTTGCTTCCAAATATAATTGTACTCTTCGACCTATGACCCTCCGACAAACTTTGTCTTGCTGTGCATACCTGACCCTGTATTGCAGCAAAGAATATTGGGTCATTACAGAGACAAAAGTGAATCGATCCATCTCCATGATGGCTTAAGACGGTAGCCTGCTGTTTCAATCAACATCTTCATAATGAATGAAACGTCGGTTCCTGCAGTGCTGTACTTAAGATGACGCTTTTTATAATTTGGATTTTTTTTCTCCTTTGAGCCTCTGCGTTACGCACTTGAAGCGACGAGGAAGATATCTGAGTAGTTTTGAGGAGACACAAATATATCGTTGACGGAATTTGCCAAAACTAATAACTGTCTGAAACTAAGAACGATAACCATTGATGATGACGTCATTCTTGGATTTTGTGCCGTGTGAAATGGCCGGTAGATGCCAACGTAGATTCAGCCCTGAAAATGGAGACTGTACGATTCTCCGAAACGTGGCATCTACCGGCCATTCCATACGGCCAGAACCCAGAAGAACAAAAAAAGATAATACAAAATTTCGAAAACTTTCTAGGGTATACATAAGTTTGAATATAATATTAAATGATAATTAAAGAAATAGAATGTAGACCGAATACATCGTGTTCAGGATACAATTCAGTGAACGTGGTAATGAACCTTTGGGTTCCACGCAGGCCGAGAGATTTAGTGGATATCAGAGCGATCATTAATTTCTCAAAATAAAGTCTGTGTCATGGTATAGATTAGTGAAACAGACTGTTCCCTTTAAAACGCAAACCAGATACAATTTCGTATTATGGTATAGAAATGAAATTATAATCAGTTCCACCCCTCCCCCCATAGTAGACTCTCCCAAACTCCAAAATTATAATCAGTTACACCCCCCCATAGTAGACTCTCCCAAACTCCATCCTGATGCTTCAGTCAAGGTCACACTTACTGCTAGGCCGATGCTCACAGCACTTCGCAAAATCTGTGCAGGTGCAAACTCGGTGTGTTCATTCTCGAACATCACTTCGTATCGAAATTGGCCACTGCTCTTCGTGAATCATTCAGCAGTCGGTATCCTGACTAAGAAGTATCGAAGGAGGCAACAATACTGGCAACAAATTTACGAGATATCGATATTCTGATCCAGTTAATTTCTGTGTCGAAAAACAAATATAAAGTTATTGCTGGTTTCAGCATGGTGGGACAATGACTCACGCTGTTAACACAGCTGACAGGTTGTTGAGCTCGGCCTTTGGCCACCACGATCTCCAGACTTCTTTTTGCGGGAATTTCGCAAAGAAATCATTTATTCGAATAACCTAAGTAGTTTGAAGAAAATTAAATACAATACTGGACAGATTATCTTCTACACTGACCCAGAAAAACTTCGCAAAGTCTCATGAAATACACTAGATCCTTAGGGTTGCAACTCTGGGAGGAACTGCAGGTGAAAACAACGTTTTTGATTAATGTAATGCCCCATCTTAAGGGCTAAGGATATAGACATTATGATACTCCGAGAGCTGGTATCTCACTATAGGTTAACACGGAGTCACATTCGGAAAAAACCCATGTAAACAAATTAAGAAATAATCACATTTAAGCCATCGAATTATCTTTTCACCATTTAGAATCATTTTTTCGTCTCATTCGATAAGACTGAAACAGCACCGCCACATAACACTCGATTAATCTTATATTTATTTCGATACTAATAAAGATAATGACGTAAAATGTAGTTATGACTACATAACAAATTTGTAGTGTACTCGTACGCTATTCTGTAGGTACGTGTTATTGTAATTTACGAATAATATTGATAACATTTTGGAAAACGCATGTAAAGGAAACACAAACCCGATGGAACTTCCACTATTCGATCTGTTACTGGATTTTTCAACGAGATTTTCAAATGCTCTTCGGTACACGTTCAGTGCCGCCGAATAGCGGGATATCTGTGAGTGATTAATTCGAAACTGTACATAAGAAAGGGGCGTGGCCTATTTTAATATATTGTAAAAACAACTACCGAATTAGCATGTTATTAAACAAACAGAAAAACGAGTAAATAATATAATATATTCTTAAATTATTCAGAGCATAACAAATAAGAGGAAGTCAGTGAATTTGATTCATTACTCTAAAAAAACAAAAGTTAGAAAATTCTTGGAATGAAAGTCCGAATTAGGAGTAACTATCTCTTCCTAAACCCCTTAGTTGTACCTGGTCTTCTTCCCAGCGGTTTTTTTGGTGCTTGTTTTGGTATACCTCTTCCTAAACCCCTTAGTTATACCTGGTCTTCTTCACAGCGGTTTTTTTGGTGCTTGTTTTGGTGTTATGTTCGTGTTGTAGTCAATTATCAATCTTTAAATTCAAACTTTATTTTAGAAGATTTTAATTATTTTTCTAACTTCTGTATTTTGCTGATAAACTTATATTGTCCCTTTTCTTAATGTAGGGCTGAAACAAGTCTTAAAGTAAGTACAGAAAGGGATAAAATAATTAGAAACAGAAAGAGATGGATGAATCAGTTATGAAAAATGAGGCAGGAACACGTGTCGCTTGAAAACAATAAGACATATAATATAGAGGGAACTAGGATATCAATGGGAAACCTAAGAACAATCTATCTCTGGGACTAGTATCAAACTCATGACCTCTAGAATACGAAGCAGGTTCCACAAATTGAAACTGGACCCGCGAATCTACTTTCAATCCTCTGACGTAGCAGAACGTCGGAGCTTTTTAAGTGAGACCGCATAAACATTGACTCCGCCAGACATAAGTTTCTTTCCGGTCTAGCGAGAGATTCCAGGCCACTGTGTCTACAGCTTTTTCGACAAGCAATTCAAACATGCCACTCTCCATTTCCAAAGTTAATTATACTCGGGATTTTGCTTCAAGGAGGAGAGGGTTAGGGGCAGTTATGAAAAAAGAAAATAAATTATGAGCGCATGTAAACTGGATATTAGTTTGCCCACGGTATGGGTCACTGGTGGACTTGTAACAGTAAGGTTTATGAACCTTTAGGTTCAATAAAAATAATTTCTCGAACGATTTAAACTTCTCCGGTAAGACTGTACCAGGTAATTAGTTAGCCTCTTAATTAATTAGTTGCTGGGTCATTTACGCAGTCAGCCAGCGGAAACTCTACTTGTCCAACCCAATGGTCAGGGGTGTTAATAATCGCGTCACTGTTTTGTATGGAGGAGAAACCTGTTGTCTGTCATTAAGGAAAGAACACAGATCGAGGCTGGTAGAGAACAATCAGAAATAAAGGGAAGGAAACTGTAAAAGTTTAAGAAAACTCATTAGTGAGGAGAGTCATAAATCATGAATTAATTCTTCGCCAAATATTATAAGGGTTAAAACAACTGAGAATGAAATAGGCGTTGAAGAGGGGGAGGTGATGCGTATGGAGAAACATGAGAAATGCATATAAAATTTTTGGTCACTGACTTGAAGGAAAGATACCATCTTGAAAACTTATTTGTAGTTTGAAAATAATATAACTACTAACAATTCTTATTCTTGTCATTAAACAGAGTCAAATTACGTCACTTCTGACTTACTTTAATGTTTACGGTTATTTCGTATTGCTAAACGAATTTCTTTAGCTTATCTGTGATTGGCAGCTTATGACGTCATTGTTTGAAGTGGACGATTACTACAATGGCCCTCGATGACGTCATACTAGATTGTACGGGATTGTGTATGTGATTGATTAGAGCCGAAATGGAGATTTCTGAGACCATTACCAAGACAGTTGTCACTACTTTTACCACGTTTTAAATCGTACTGAAATAAGCCAGAATTTCTTTTAGCCCATATGCCAAAATATTTCAAGCTATACTGTGCCAACATGAGTCAGCCCTGTGCTGAAAACACAAATTTACGCAGACAGTTTGCATTTTAAACGTGGCTGTCTTCTGGATTATAGCACCGTGTAGTCTGACAGATGTTTAATTACGCAGTGAGAAGATAAAATGTTGTTCAGTTTGTATTTTAAATAATACTTCAGTTTTCACACCAGAAGAATCGAAGGCTATAGACCATATTTATTTATATGTATGCAACAAATGTCCCCGTGAAGACGAAGAACATAAGAATATACAGTTTTTGAGTCTGTATTCCCTGTTCCGACTGTACTACAGGAGTGATGAACAGCTGTACAATGCCCTAACCTTTATGGTGGTGATATCCCCTTAAGTCTTAAGATGAGTGTTGTTTTCTTGATTGAAAATCCGAGTCGAGACCCCCCACCTGGAAGATACGTGTCTTATGAGGGAGGTGAATGCTTGATTGCTGACGGTTATAATTTCGTCTGCCGTTTGCAACCTTGTGACATCAGTTGCAATCACTGGATTAATATCGTGGGTAGGCGTCATATAAGTTTCGACTTCATGTCAAGAGGTCTTCGTACTTAGACTCGCATCGACTTTGTGTAACATGTGTGTAACAGAAATCGTTAAATAACTCAAGAATTGATTATAAATGATTTCAACCTACGTTATTTTGGAGACTGTTAGATGATAAACACTCAAGTACATCTAGATACGAGATCAAGAAATGTGGAGCTGTACCTACACTACTCCATATGTATTTAAGGTGGGATGCTTACTAAGACAACTCTAACTTCATCTTTACCTAGAAATATTTAGAGTATAAAAGTTGGCTGCTAAATCTCAACGAAGAACGCATACATATTTTTGGACATATTGCCATTTGGGAAATTCCTCTTGAGGAAAATATTTGGGCTTAAGAAGGATGAAGGACTAAGTGGCTGGAGAAAACTACATAACGAGACCCTTCATAATTTATACTCAAATTTGTTCATCAAATGTTATTACAATAATACAATAAAAGATAATGAGAAGAACAGTGTATGCAGCATTTTGCCAGTAGAAACTCTCATGACGAAAAATAAACGATTTGATTTTTTTTACAGAAACGTGCTGTTTTATCTGAGGGTGGTCTAGCGGTTAGAACGCTGGGCTTGTAATCCTGGGGTCTCGGGTTCGATTCCCGGCGGTGCCCGAATTTATAACTTGTGTTGGGCAAGGCCGTGGTCTAGGCAACACGGAGTTTTCCTCCGGGGGCTTCCCCGGTTTCTCCGTGGCATCCCAACAATTACCCCATTCACACACAGAAGAAGGCAATGGCAAACCACTTCGGGATCATCTGCCAAGAACGTATATGAAAAGGTCCCAGTCCGAGAAAAGGATGGAAGGATACTGTTCATATGGACCTGTCGTCAGACAGAACACAAAATAAAGGTCTAGGCAACACGGAGGTTTTCTCCGTGGCATCCCAACAATTACTCTATTCACACACAGAAGCAGGCAATGGCAAACCACTTCTGGATCATCTGCCAAGAACGTATATGAACAGGTCCCAGTCCGAGAAAAGGATGGAAGGATCCTGTTCATATGGACCTGTCCTCAGACAGAACACTAAATAATAAAATAATAATTACTGAAGGCTACACAACGCTACAACCCAGAAGACAGCCATCTTTTTACTCACGGCCGTGAAGTCCTATTAAAGATCAATTTTTTAATATGGTTTAAGGAAATAAACGCTGTGTACACTGAGAGTCATACGGAACCCGTAAATACAAAACACAAAATTACTGGTTCTTAATGCAGATTGTACACTGGCCTTACGCAATAAGTGAATAATTATTTGACTGAGTGAATGACTGCAGCGAGTTAAACTTATATTATGCTATACATCGTACTTTATTTAGTATGTGAATACGAATTTGAATGCTTTATCGGACTCAGTTAGGTTTTTCAAACCTATATAGCATACTCCTTGACAAAATGCACTAATTTTCCTTTAAATTTATAAAATGGATTCCGTGCTTTAGACGCTTGTCTAGGTACTCAAAATGTATCATGAAATGACCATTCAAATTATGGACATAAATAATGTTTCTACTGCTCAAAACATTTCTCGAACACCTCTTCTGGAATGATCTTTACGATGGTCGTCGAATGTCCCTGAGTATCGGTAATATCTGAGAATTTGTGGCCCTTCAAAGCGGTCTTCAGTTTTGGAAATAGCCAAAATTGTTACAGGGGGGCAAATCTCGTCCAAATTTAAATATGGATTTTTTGGTCAAAAACATCCGGACAGCGAACATGTCATTGGCAGGGTTTATTGTCATGATGCAAGATGCAAAGCACCAGGACAAAGTTCCGGTCTTCTCCGAATGAACAACCTCACGTAACCTTGCCAATATTTCCAAACACCAATGCAGGTTCATCGTTCGACCTTGTTCAACAAACTTAAAAGAACAATGCTCTTGTGATTAAAAAAAAAATTATCACTGTCTTCTCTCGGGCTCGTGATTTGCGTGTCTTTGTTGCATTTTTATTCCACTCGAAAAATACTCGAATTTTTCTACCAGCAGCATTATAAGCCTCTGGTAGTATCTGCAAAGTTTCATTTCAGCTTTTGTCTAACTTTCCACAAAATTTGATGTTACTGTGTTATTCCAGCAACCTACCACTCATTTTTTCGACAGGACGAAAACACACGCTTGTGTAACTCTTCTAATGTTTCGCTACTACTGTCTTATTTGATTCACCAAACACAAGACGCAACCACACGTCGCTACTTAATTATCACTCACTCTCTACTCGATGCGATACATTTGAGGGAATTCCAGGAACTTAATTGTCAGACCTCGTAACTAATACCTTTCCAAAGGAAGATTTAAATAAACCAAGGGCTACAGATACATATACAAGCATACATACATACATCAGCGCATAACGTTACAGTAACAGCATCCATACAGTCAGTCATACCTGTGTTTGGTATGCTGTAACATACTCGATCATATTTTACTCTGCAGTCAAGTGGAAAAGTTTACGAAACGATGGGACGGAGCTTGTAGATGAGCACTGAACTACATCCAAAGCAAAGGTTAACATTGAGTGGATATTTACCTCCAGTTCCCACTGCGTAGAGCTTATGCAAAAGACAAAGTTACCTTTTTACATCTCCTTGCAGTACAACTCACCGCTGTTGCTGATTCTCAGTAGGGGCTTCTGGGAGATATGTCCAGGTTCATGCTGACGTTTCTTCCACACCCTTATCAATTTACATACCGCCCTTCTGCATAAGTGAGGTTAGCAGTTTATACAAATCTCCCATCAATCAGCATCTAATCTCCGAGAGACTATCTGTGACATGTGAAGATGGCGGGCGCTCAGGTAGGCTCCGGACATGACTTGCGACGGTGTGACACATGACAAATAACTTGTTTCTCAGCTGATCGTTAAGCCTTATCTACAATATTCCCCTCATGCGCTGTACTAGAGGCCTTGTGGATGGATGAGTTTCTATTTGTCTCTTTCAAGAACGACGGCATGGGGTACACTGAGGAAGGCGGGTCTTAGTGGAACAGGGTCGGAGTGCACGTCATGCCAGGGCATCACGATGTTGCCAGCTCTTAAAATAGGCTATATGTTATAATTGTAGACCATACCTCTTGTGTGTGTAGTCATTCTGATTGTCTGGAGGTTATGAATGTGTTGTCTATTTTGTAAAGACAGTGATTTTTCATGTTTGATTAACTTCCGGTAGCATTATTTTGTTCTGTCTGCTTACATCAAGTCACGGAGCACAATGCTCCTTGAGAAGCTAATAGACCATCAGCTTGTCAAGACTTTCCAGCCTTTTATCGAACCCCAAATGTTCGTTATCGTATTCACAAGAGTATGCAACTGGACAGTATCCTCAGCTGTTGAATCCACCCCACACCCCAATGCCTTATTTATTAAGCTGAACTTTAATTCTATCTTCCCATGTACGCCTTGCCTTCTAAGTGGTATTTTCCCTTCCGATTTCTGTCTAAAATTCGGTATTAACTTTAATATTTGTTAATATATATTAATATAATATAATATAATATAAGTCTACCAGCCTATTACCTTCTTTCTCTTGAATTTATTCTCTTCACACCATCCTGTTCTGAAACACATGTATACTATGTTCTCCCGTTAATTTGAAACACCAAGTTTTACACACATACACAAAATACGAAAACAGTCACAGTTTAGTATATTTTCGTCTTTAAGTGAAATGTATCCCCCGAATTTATTAAGAGCTTTTAACGCGAATGTAATTTCGATTTATATCTGTAGTTGCCAATTGCTTCAATTTGCGGAGGAACTGTTAACTAATATTTTTATAATCATATATATATATATTTATGCTAAGAAATTAGTTTATATCCGCAATGAGGAAATATTTTGGCCATACAGAAAAACAAATTCACAAGGAACGAATTTTTGAAAATATGCTTTCTCTATAACAGTAAGCGTCTTAACGTTAATATTAGTTACACGTGATTCAAAAGCGTAATTCATATATTTTTTTCATCATATTTTGACACATGAACTGTGTCCTCATTCATCATAGTCTGCTATTAAAGTACACAAAGAATGCCTTTCACTCGACGAAACAAAAGAAGTTTACGTACGTGACGACAGAATGAAACTTATAATTTGTGTGTTACTTGTACAGGAAGTTGATTGTGGTATAAAACGCCGGGCTGCTGCATGAAAATGTTATATAATCATATCTCAAGACGCCAGAGTTATTCACAAATGTTTCTAAATGTAAGCTACTAATTAATTCTGTTAGCATTTTCTTCAGAATTCAACCCCGACCAAATATGATAAAACAACTGCGTTTCGTTCCCACAGAGATTTCCAAACACTGTTTTGTTTGCATGGGTGAATAATGTGGAGCTTTATAATTTGTACTCGTCGAAAACAGTACCTGGGTTATCAGAGACACAGATATCTGCCATTATGAAACCCAGAGATTCATCACCGACTTAAAAATACACGTCAGCACTACACTTAGTCCCAAGCCAGTAAGCGCCATAACACCTTATTTCCATACAATTCATCTTCAGGTTTTCATTCCATTTACCAGATCAAACTTTTGTTTTCTCATCTTTCTTATCTCATCAATGTTCTCCACTTTATAATACTAACACATGTAAATATGTTGTGAAGTATGCCTATATATTTCGATCGATTCCTCAGAAATTTAAAGACACTTTTAAACAGCATACGATCGTATATCATATAAGGCTTAGCAGTTAGATAATTGTGAACGATGAACTGGAAAGGATGAGAAAGGAAGCGATATTGGCCTATTAAAAAGTTCTGTTCTAACATTCCTGTGGAGTGGCTGAGGGTATGTTAACTTCAGACACGATAACCGTTCTTCAAGCCGAGATTCGAACACAGACCGCCAAACAAAAGCTTCATCTTCTAATCATTCAACCGCAAATCGTTTAAAAGTACAGTTGCAAGGTGGTCCACTCAGAAGCAGGGTCCCTTGGCTACATGAAGGTCTCAGTGACGAGGAAAGAAACTTGTTTATTATCTGCGTATCGCTCAAGATGACCTGGCAGATGCTTAGAGCTTCGACACGGTCAATATGCGCTGTCTCTATTAGGGAGAATTATGGTTAGGCTGCCCTGAAGATAAAACTGGATGGACACATATCAGTGACTTCTAAAAGAGCTGGCAGTTGGAGTAACACTATTGACCATCGAAGATTTAGTAGCCCGGTCATTCAGTTTTCAGAAGGCTTCAATGCACAGTCACTCGACCGAGGCAACCACGTTAATAATTTAAGTAGTGTTCTTTTCATTATATCCGAGCCAAACGTAAACACATCTTTCTCACTCCCTACATTCTCTTTATACACCGCCGGTGCTACGTTAGCTGATGGATAGTACAAATGCTGGCTCATGTAGAAATACCGGTTAAACTTGAAGTTACATGCAGAAGCGGTTATAGTCGCCACTTGTCAGTATATTGACGTAATAGTTATTCCATTGTGGGGAGACTTTCAGAAATGTTCAGTGGCTTATTCTGCTTTATTAGTCTCAGAGGCTGACTGGTGTTTCTGGTTTTGTGCAGTCAAGGTGGTCTCTTTATACCAGGGATATATAAACCATGTCTGTAGGGCCACACAGAGCCTATAGTTCAGGCCCTGAACGCGGATATGAGGACCAGAACACCACGTCCTGTCGTATAATAAGTTTGAATAGAGAGCATATCTACAGTAGACTACCTGTGAGACTATTTTCGTTATGATATACGTAAACACAAAGAGAGATTTATGGAAATAAATAAGACGAATAAAATAAATAATTAAAAGGGAAGAAAAATACAAAGGAGTGGAATTCATGCCCGGTCTCAATGATCCAATAGCGAAAAGATTCATCGTTGTCGTTGGCGATAAAATGACTCGCTGAAGACCGGACTAACGAAATTTAATTTCTGGAACGGACAAAGACTTTTCTCTTTATCGTCACGTTCAGATTGGCTCTGGGTTCCACAATTTGGCCGGAGCGTAAAGCTGAGTTTCCAGGACAATTGTACGCAGGCTCTACTGTCTGTAGTCGCCTATTAAAACAGAAATTACTCTATAATTAATCTGAGGGAGAGACAGAGGTTGAAGGTGTACGACCACAGGTTCCAGAGGAAAATATTTCGACTTGTAAAACAGTAAGTTACAGGTGGAGAAGAAAATTATGTGGTGGGTAGCTTTACCGAATAATTTTAGATGGACCAACTCGTGAATGTGCAGATTATGTGGCAAAACAAAAGTGATCATGAATGCATATAAATTTTCGGTTCGAAAACCAGAGGAGAAAAGGCCATTTTGATGACCAAGGTATAAATAGGAAGATAATTTATAGCGAATTAAGAAGGATTCTGCGTCATAGTGTTAATTCTCTATAGCAGTGGTTTTCAACCTGGGGTAAGCGAAGACATCCTAGGGGGTACGTTAAATTTAAAAAAAATATATATTATTTTATGATAAACACTGAATAATCAGTAATGTAATTTATTTAATTTACTTTAGATGTAGATTATATACTATGTATAACTTGAATTATACACCAACAACTTTGGGGGTACAAAATTTAAGATAAATTATATCTGGGGGTACGCGAAGACAACCTAGGGGGTACGTTAAATTTAAAAAAAATATATATTATTTTATGATAAACACTGAATAATCAGTAATGTAATTTATTTAATTTACTTTAGATGTAGATTATATACTATGTATAACACGAATTATACACCAACAACTTTGGGGGTACAAAATTTAAGATAAATTATATCTGGGGGTACGCGAAGACAACCTAGGGGGTACGTTAAATTTAAAAAAAATATATATTATTTTATGATAAACACTGAATAATCAGTAATGTAATTTATTTAATTTACTTTAGATGTAGATTATATACTATGTATAACACGAATTATACACCAACAACTTTGGGGGTACAAAATTGAAGAGAAATTATATCTGGGGGTACGCGAACAAAAAAGGTTGAATACCACTGCTCTATAGTACTAAAAAAAATTCTGCGCGAGTTTGCTCGACCCTGTTTCCGGCAAAAGTTGTGCCATCAATCTACCCGGAGCAGCTGTTCAAATGGTCAGCTACAACCAATACCAAAACACATAAAATTCATATACGATGAGGATGAAATGACTCAGTTCACAATGGTGGGCACGAGTCCTGTTAGTCTGAAACAAGTCTATAGTCCGGTGATTGTCATGACTTAATTGGGGGAGGAGGAGGTTCGGGGTCCACTGGAGTTGTGTTTCCTTGAAACATCTGCTCCGACTCCAGGTCTACATACAAACACGTCAGTTACAGAGATTCATGGCTGGTGCCTCCCAAGACAGCTCCTTTCAGCCAAACAGGCAGGTGTCATGCTTTTATAACGCAGATATTCGTAATGCCTATGTGAATCTTGGCTTCTCATGCCCGGATCCGTTTTCACAATATCTTGTTACTAAAACGCATATCATTATAATCTTTCGATAGCAAATGTTAACGCTCTCTGAAATAAGCTTTCGCCTACTGTTCTCTCCTCCCTCTAGCAGAATGAGCGTTTTAACCCTTTTCCTAAGTACAAAGGTGAAAATGCTTTTCATTTATTCATAGGTCTTCCTCATGTTTCGCTTTGATCATATGAGTACGTAACCTGAGGGATGCTGTCTGCTTGCATTAGGACTAGATATTTTCCCCAAAAACTAACACCAAAGGCCGGTACATCAACCCCGAGAACTGATTAAGCGACAATTCATCAGCCACACCGAAAGGAAAAAGTCCTTATTAATAATAGATCATGAGTTAATGTTGACAATTGGTAATGAACTCCGAAAGGCGAATGAATAGAGCGGGCTAACTCCATATCCTCGTTACGTGGTTAGAAATACAGGAATAATAAAGATTTTATGTCGGTTACTGTAACGAATAATTTGTTTTATTCTACATTCAGTTAAGAGAAGGTGGTTGTAGGACGTTCTGGGGCGGAAAGAACCTTCCGCCTTCTATGTTTTTAATTTTATTACGACAACATAAACACATTAAAATAACGGATTGCTTTCCTTTAAACAATTGGTAATCTCCAAGAAAACCTTTCGTTGTCATAGCCCAGCAGACAAGTGATCGAACAGGAATATAGCCTGAAGATTTATAGCTTTCTGTTCATAAAATAGTAGTCTAATTTTGTTCGAAAATGTGTGAACTGGAATTTATTTAAGAAATATTATTTTTAGACATGAGGAAGGATTAATTGAAATCCCGACCACTGGCAAAATATGTACATAATACTTCAATGGTCTTCTATAAACAGAAAAACAACCCCTGATGTGTACGCCTGCTGTAGTACACATATGTAATAAGAATATCTGATTTGTGATTTTAATCAAAATTCACGGGATTAATAAATACAATTCAGTGCAGTGCTTTTATCTAGAGGTAAGTAATTGTGTAAAACAAAACCTATGCTAATTTTTACTGAAATATTAATGTAAGAAATTTTCACTGGGCGTTTATAAAACGATGTGTGTTACACAAAATAAGTAACTTTGAAAGAATAGGGCGAAGAGATTTGGTAGTAGCCACTGTCATGACGTCATCTTCATAATCCAGAAGACTGCAACTGACATCTTCAACGCCGTCAGAACCTCACACCTCAGATATCAATTATTTAAACAGAAGGTCGCAAATCTTCGAAGAATGACCAGTAGTATCAGTGATAGATCCAGCGATAGTAAAAAAAGTTGTTTAATATCCTACGTGGTCGCTATGTATCTAGTCTAAAACAAACATAAACCTATCTATTTCATAATTTAGGTAACTCTTATATTAAACGGTTAAATAATAATAATTCATTATGAATCACGTAATGAAACATATTCCTACGTGGCATAGAATCCATTCTCATGCTTTAAATTTTACGGCTGTTCTGTAAAGCAAGACGCAGCGAAGAGTTCAATAAATCATATAAATGTACAAGGAATGAACAAACTTCACTAAATTTTCTTATATAAAGGAACACGTCGTTTCTCCCTCGCTGAATTTATAGCTTAAGTGACTGCCTTTCTTACATTTTTATAACAAATTTTACTGTAAAGTTTGCGCTTGAAACCATCTACTCCCATAATGAATGGTATGCAGGTATTATACCAGAAACCTAATTTACGGTAATGAAGTATGAGATTTCAACTACTTTACTGGTGGTAAAACTGCTCCCATGGGGAGACCCATTTTATAAAATGAAGAGAATATGTATCCTAGCAACCATTGACGATGCTGCTTGTGAAGTAATGTGTCGCTTCGCCCCCAAATCTTCTCTCTCTTCTATATAACTGGTTAAACCTACGAGTATGACAGCCGTGGCACCTGGTCCTTGCCTCACTGGCAAACAAACGGGTAAAATAAGGAGAAAGAAATTGCGAGAAGCGGACTTAGGTGACAATCTGCCATTGTAGCTGCTACTGTCCACAGAGCCTCAAACAGGGGCAAGAATTTAAAACGTTAAGTCACAAATACCGTATTTTAAAATGTATAATGGAGGATGTTATTAATTACAATGGACCTTAAAGAACATGATGGGGGAGTGTGAACTAGATATATCTGACTCTAGTGAACCAAGTAATGAATCTTCTGTGCCCATAAAATGGAGGAATTTCTGAACTAACCAAGGGACCTTTAGCTTGTCAAGAAGATTCTGTTATAAGGAATTAGTGAAATCTGTTTATAACGAGATTCAAGGGTTGGGTAAATACATTTCTGTTTTAACTACGTAGGTTAACTTTCGTGAAAAAATTTACACAGTTAGTAACGTAATCGAAGTCACAGGCCAGACGTCATGCCACATAAAAATCCTGTATTACTACTGAAAACTTTTATTTTGTTATAATTTTCCTACCTTTCTTACTTTATCCCTCTCCTTATTTTATTCTTTCGTTCTTTATTTTCCTTATGTCTCCTTCCGGGATAGCTCAGTCAGTATAGTGACTGGCTACGGGCTGGACGACCGGGGTTCGATCCCCGACGGGGGCAGAGGATTTTTCCTCTAGCCTCCATACCTCCACTCCCCCCAAGCGCCTACATGGCGTATAGTGGGACAAACTTTACTTTACTTACTCCTTCCTACATTCATTTAAGAGAAATATGTCTTAGAATGTAGTTAGTATCTTATTCAAAGGTGGTCTGAAACAAATTGAAATAAAATAGTCTAACATATTTAAATACTCAGATTGGACAAGTTTAATCAAAATATGTCACATGGTTAAAAACATACATAAGTCTAGGCCTATATTTAATTGCATTCATATAGATCCTTCTTGGTGAGCAGCTTAACATGATGACAATAACAGATGCTTTTTAACCCTTCTTGAAAGACGCTTTAAAGTTTTAACTTTCTCCTGTGCCTGAGTACCTCTTTAGTAAAGCATGGTCCTACAGGACAGCAACAGACAAATGTACACGAGACCACATAACTGGGTGAGATTGGTTACCCGTTTGTTCTTCTTGGTTAAAAGGTTCCCGGAAACTACTGAACAGAGTCCAAATTTGACTCCAGAATAAATACGGATTCGATGGTGGAGAAGAAATCTTCTGCTTCTGGGAATCTGTGGTCATTCAGACCACATCCAGTCACAACATATTAGGCTACAGGGAGACATCTAACTCTGCATATAGCCTACTTTCATTGTCACATATTAAGTCTGGTATTATGGGTCTACAACAAAAATTGCAACGTGATTTTTTTTGTGAGATTTGATGTTTAAAAGGCGGTGGGTGATTAATTTCTCTTCTGGGCATTAAAGTCGTATACTTGCACGTTGAAGCCAGTGTTTCAAAGAAGCATATTGTCATCTTCAACACTGAAGATGGAGACTTATGTTTCTTCTAAATGTTGGTATCTACGAGTCTACACGGCAACAATAACCAGAATGAAATCATAATAAAATTATTTTTGTTCATATCGGTCCAACATAAACACTACTTTAAATAAACCTCAAATTTAAACTCATCTATATTCTGGAAACCGAATCATACAAAATATTTATACGTGACATGGAATACAGTTTTCGTTAGGTCTACAATATTTATATGAAGCTGTTTTCGGTACAGTTAATATATAACCAAACATAACGCAAAGTAATGCTTTGCTCTAGTGAAATTATATTGTGTTACATTACATTACCGGCGCACTTGTATTCAATATTGGATAGATACGAAATTCAAAGGTAATTTTAAAATTTTCAACGTTTGTCCATTAATGTTCGCAGAATGGTAGCGGCAATCATTTCAACAAGTAATCGAAGTTGTGACGTTTCGATCTCGGCTGAATTAGCAGTCTTCCTATATTTTTTTTGGTTTTCAGTCTCTCCATTCTAACAAGCACCTTGAATTAGGTCACGACCGCCCAGTTTACAATTCTTACTTGTTCATTATTAATAAAAACAGATAATCGAAAATAAGTAATCACACAGTCCTGTTAATTTGCTTCACGGTAGGCGTAAAAGTTTGAACACGTTTTTATCATAGGTCGGCCTACACATAAAAAAAGTTCGTCGTCATGTGCAGATACATACTCCTGAATATAAGTTAATACACGCGTGTAAAATGTGTGCTTATATGTAGACGTAAAAAAACAACTCAGAATTTCGTTTGTAGTAGACATACAAAAAATATTTTTCATTCTACGTTTTTCTCCTTGTGACAGACAAGCTACATAGAATTTCTAAGCATCATATAAATTCCTGCAACGTTATTCTTGTGTCACGTGGCATGATGGAGAGTTGGTGTACTGCTTCAGACGGACCATTTGTCCCACAGCACCGCCTTGGTATGGCCCCGCTTCAACTGGTGAAACATTATTCACGCAAAAGCAAAATACCCAGACACAAACAAACAGCAATGCACTGAAATTATGGCTATAATGCAGACAAATTATATATCCATTCAACTTCTATACTAATTAAACATGCCTGTGTATTTATCATTCTTAAAATGTAAGAATATTCCATATCAAATATTGTGTGATTAATCGTTATGGATAAATTTTGTAAGGTTCATGAATCAATGCATAGTCACGACTTGTCTACGATGCGATAATTTTCTGAACTTTGTTAAGAAACCCCATGAAAGTTAGTCGCCTTATGGAAGTTTCTGTGGTAGCAAAATTTGAAGGTTTAACACTTTTAATACGAAGGTCCACCACTGACAATTCTAAGCCAGTTCTATCTACCTTCCATTCTCAAAAAATACTTCCATACCCATCTACTTCACGGTCTTGCAATTGGATGTAGTCTTCTACAAGGTATCACTGCCAACACGTGGTCAGTATAAATTACGAAGGTCTCGTTATGAAAAATCATCAGTTTCTACTTGAGATATATTTTCCTATTCACTCGTTTTCTAACACTTCAGACTTCTCCATTGAAACCATGTTTAACACCCATACAAACCTAAAATAACTGGCTAAATAAACTCTTTTAGTGCAAGACTGTAAATTCTGAAGACAAGCAAATCTTTCAGTTTTTTTTAATTCTTTAAATATCGATCTTAATTCGATATCTTAAATCCTATTACTTCAGGAACAAAATATTTATGACGTAGATTATTGCCTCTATACGTTGCGGTGTATTAATTGCAAAATAATACGGGGGGTCAGTCTCATCGACCCTGCCAGTTCCATAATTTTCTTCTTGCCGTTTAACTGATCGCCCTGTAAGGGTTAAATATCTTTAAAAAAATTAAACCAATATGGAAGGATAAGCTAAGAACGATAGACACGTGCTACTCTCCCACTTCAAAGGCTTCTGACGTATTTCAAACCGAGAAACGCCACAAAGTTATTTGCTTGCAGTGTATCGTCCTGAATATGAAATTGTAGAGATATAAAGTGCTAGCAAGAGTGATTAATGTATTTCACAGCAGTTTTAAGATGAAATGCCACAATTCTCATGCTGTTACACAGCTGAAAAATTGTGTTTATCAAACTAAAAACTATTTCGTGAACTGCGATGGTGGACTGTTGTGGTGGAAGTAAGACGAATAGGCTATGTGTAATTGGCTACATTCTCTCAGAACTATATCACAATTAAACAGCAAATACTTGTGAATTACTTAAAGTTTAGTTCGGTTCTAAGTCTGATTTGTCAAATGTTCTGTCAGAGTAAAGGATTCTTTTGTACCTGTGATACCATTTGAAATACTTCGTTGATTGTAATGACATCATGAACATGGAGAGTGAAGAGATGTCCAGGAAACAACGTAATTTGTCTGTAGGCATATAAGCTACTATTTTTTTAAGTTTTGGTCACAAGACGTAAAGTAATTCCACATTACTTTCCTTGCCTCTTATCACATAATTTCAACAGACAAGAATTTATGTCATCGTATTGAGATTTTATAATTTATATTATTGAGGATGAGATGTGTGGGTATGTAGCATGCATAAAGGGAAAAAAATGTATACATAGTTTCGTTCAAGAAGAGATCAAACATATTTAGACAAAGATGATTAATATTAAAAATGAATTTGAAATAAAAATGATTAGAATCTGGACTGAATTCACCTAACTATCGATTGGTACACACGTAACGTATCTTCCGTTTCTGTAAAATTCAAGAAATTTATTCACTACATGACAACTATCAGCTTATCAAAGATGATTCTTCTACATGAAATTATACTTTGTTTTGTTATCTTTGAGAAAAAATATGAATAATAGCTATAAGGGATCAACTACGCCTATTAGTAAGGATCATATTTGAAGTTCTCACAGTCATGAAAGATTCGAAGTTCGTCTTGTAACATACGTGCATGTAACGACGTTTCTACATTGTTTTATGAACGTTATTGTCTTAATTTCCCCAACTTGTCATTGTAAAAATAATGTCAACAGATTTATGGAAATTGAAATACGGTTGGGTCACTTAACACTGAACCTGCTTTTAAAGTTAGTACTATTACTTCAAAGTATGTGGAATTTTAAAGAAAATGTGTCATTTAATCTACTGGCTATCAGAAATAGCATAGGCCCCGAGAAATATATATCAAGTATATGTTACATTATTTCTAACTATAAAGAATTAAAACCGCCACGGTGGTCTAGCGGTTAGAACGCTGGCCTTGTAATCCTGGGGTCTCGGGTTCGATTCCCGGCGGTGCCCGAATTTATAACTTGTGTTGGGCAAGGCCGTGGTCTAGACAACACGGAGTTTTCCTCCGTGGCATCCCAACAATTACCCCATTCACACACAGAAGAAGGCAATGGCAAAACACTTCTGGATCATTGCCAAGAACGTATATGAACAGGTCCCAGTCCGAGAAAAGGATGGAAGGATCCTGTTCATATGGACCTGTCGTCGGACAGAACACTAAATAATAATAAGATGAGGTGGTCTAGCGGTTAGAACGCTGGCCTTGTAATCCTGGGGTCTCGGGTTCGATTCCCGGCGGTGCCCGAATTTATAACTTGTGTTGGGCAAGGCCGTGGTCTAGGCAACACGGAGTTTTCCTCCGTGGCATCCCAACAATTACTCCATTCACACACAGAAAAAGGCAATGGCAAACCACTTCTGGATCATCTGCCAAGAACGTGTATGAACAGGTCCCAGTCCAAGAAAAGGATGGAAGGATCCTGTTCATATGGACCTGTCCTCAGACAGAACACTACAAATAAAATAAATAAATAAAGAATTAAACAATAAACTGTTCCTGAACTGAACCATACAACAAATAATCCGTGTCACTGTTTAATCAATCATTAAAGTTTTTGTAAGCCCGACTCATTAAATATTGGTTTTAGAATCTATTAACAAATTAACAAATATATGTCTCTGGAATAATGTACTCTGGTCTTTTCTTTCTTAATCTTCGTCAGAAATCATCACTGAATATTGACAAATCACACTTTGATCTGCGTTCTGACTCTGGATGTAACACGCAGCAACAAAATATCATAGGACCGCTCGATTAATTCGTTTCTAACCGCCTGTTAGATTCCTCTCACATTCAAGCTTGCCATTGGTTAGGTTCCAGCAAACAAGTAACATTCAACAGAATAAAAATGTAAAGATCAGCAGCTGGGCTCTAGAGTTTAAAGTCTGTTTCTCAACGGCGCTATCTGATTTCTCACTCCCACTGCAACATGCTGACGACTTCAAAACGTTCCAACTTTATCGTCCTGAAAGCTGAATGTAGGACGATTCAAGAGAACTGCATAATTTGTC
The DNA here is from genome assembly GCF_000696155.1 of Zootermopsis nevadensis. The sequence goes on from NW_019059892.1 coordinate 155,834, forward strand.
AGTTCGAGTGTTATCTTTTAGTGGGAACTGACGTCGTGTTTTTGAAGCACACACGCACGATGATATAATTCTATATATCCACTCCCCAACTTTTGACAAATTATATTCCGTTATCTTTTGATAATAAAGAAAATTTTCAGATTAGTTTAACACTCAGTTTATGGTGCAGTAGATTTAGAACCTATAGCATGAAGGTAAGATACCATTCACTCTCAAACTCTGCACAAGACAGAAGCGACTTTATATTTCTTTACCAACTGGTTACGAACTCGGACCATTTTGTCATTCCCAATTTTATTATGGCTCCAAAACAAACTCAGACACGCGTCTTGTCCACTGGCTTATTGTCCTAAATCACAATTCGCCTGTAAGCTAAATAACCGATTTTCGTTAAACCCTGCTCTTCAAATTTGGTACCGTTTAATCTCCCCTGCCGTGAAAAATTCCAAAACAGCTGCACAAATTTCTAAGATGGTACACACGCTAACAAACGCTAGCAATGGCTGGGGGTTCGTCGTCCTGACCACACGTCACCCTGTATCTGGTTGGATGACCGTAAACCTGAGGCCAGCAGTCAAGCTAGTTGACTTTTGCTCTCAGATGGCTCTTACGCCACGGATTATTATTATTATTTAACTTTTAAATAGGTAAAAATATATCAAGTTTTTAAACATACACGATCATGGAAATTATCTACGCCCTTCATAAAGTCTTTGGATACAAAGCTTCGAGTGATGTCTTCCAGAAACTAAATTGCAGAATAAGGCTTGTTTGACCCTAAAGGGCGTATTTACATTTAACGCCAGAACTGCGTAACTGGTGTTACGTAATGAGTGTGATTCCGAAATCAAGATGACTGAAATGTCTATTAAATGCCATGGGAATACTTAATATGTTAATAGGACGCCTCGTGACTCTACCCGGCGACCGTGGTTCTTCATTGCCGTGTGAGGCGTCACTCCTTGGAGGCATCGGCCCTACATGTGCGACTGGTAGTTAACATCCTTCAGTCCTTATCTTCGTGACGTATGAACATTAGGGGGAGTTATTTCTGTTCCGTACAGCACACAAATTTTGTATCTTTAACTCTAAAGCGAACAGCGTGAAAAACTTCCCAATGCTTTATTGCTAGTGCTAACTTCTGTCAGTTTAAACGAGTTACTACATCTTCAAAAGAAATTCACAAATATGGATAGGTATAGGATTAGGCTCTAAGATTTGTATGTAATGTAATCGGTTGTTTCTGTTGTTTCTCCAAGAAATCATCCATTTTCGTGGTTATATCTATACTTAGCAGGCACAACTTGGCTATTTTATCACAACAAATAACCAGTGGGACAGAGAAAAACTACGTAAAACCTGATTTAAAACAGTCTCCGTGCCGAGATTAAAGCCACGTACGTTCTGAATTTTTTTATTTATTTTCGAATGATAGGTGCATTGATTTTATATCAAAAACCTAACTACAACCTCTAGACACAATTTTTAAAATCTACAAAATAAGACGAAGTAATGACACACGTTCTGAAGATAGCATAGCTGCGTCATATTGTGATATTAATTAAAATAATTATATATATTTGTTTACCGTCAAATCACAATAGAATAGTAAGATAAGATAATTGAAATGATTAAAATATCATCTTATGTTCCATATCGAGCATTCGATATGCTATTTCATATATGACTGGTATAAACATCAATAACACCACCTCAACAAATAATGTTATATTAATAATATCTGAACACAACTTCCGTAAAATATACTGTGAAAGATGATAAAATTATAAAATTGTAAAAACTATAAATAATTGTAATTTGAGTTTAAAAGTTTTATACGTAATTTACACCTGATGACGGTTTTATAAACCGAAACATGTTGTTAATGTTCCGATGTAAATCGAATGCTCGATATGGAACATAAGATGATATTTTAATCATTTTAATTAACTTATCTTACTATTTTATTGTGATTTGACGGTAAACAAATATATATAATTATTTTAACACGTTCTGAATATAAAACAGTGGAATTTTGACTTATTGTTATTGTGAAAGTTTAAAGCAATAATTTCATTAAAAATTGTCAATATGAGGGATTCATGAGACGACTAATACCTGTCAGAGACGCCACAGCGATGTTCTGTAAGACAGTGTAAGACAAAACCTAACTACAACCTCTAGACACAATTTTTAAAATCTACAAAATAAGACAAAGAAATGACATACTTTCTGAATATAAAAGAGGCAATTTTGACTTATTTTTATTGTGAAAGTTTAAAGCAGTAATTTCATTAAAAATTGTCAATATGAGGGATTCATGAGACGACTAATACCTGTCAGAGATGCCACAGCGATGTTCTGTTAAGACAGTGAGAGATCGAGGTTTTATAAAACGCAAGTGTTTATTCTCTATGTAACGCACATTTTGAACTGAAAATAGAGTGGATGTGTTGCGGAGGTGTGGGGGTTGTGGGAGGGGAAAGGGTACACGACCCGTGTCATCCCTCCACTGTAGATAGCGAAACGAAAGCAGCCGATAGAGCGAGCGATCAGGGGTTTCTACAAGCGATCCAATTACACGCACTGTTGCAGCTATTGTGAAAGAGACGCTGTTATCAGAGTAAGAGAGGGTTTTAGTCTCTGGGGGAGATCAGACAGTAGTGGATCTGTAGGGAGTTAATAAGAGAGACGAAACAGACTGATGGAGGCAACATGGCGTGACGGGAGGTCTGGGAGCAGATTCACACCGCCAGACACTCAACAGAGGGTTACTCCTCGCTTTACGCAGGCTCAATAAATATCACGGCTTGTCACTGTACAAAATAAAACAGTATCTGATTTTGATTCCTAAGAACGATCGACATACAATTATTGTAATCAAGTATACTTTTAATAACTATAAAGCGGTCATCGCGGAGAGGATGAGGTGATGTAGTTAACGTTTATCTATAAATCACTGATAAATTATTTAATTACTAAAAACATGTTCTGGGCCCTTATTGAGAAGTTGCTGGTCTCTCGTTTACTCAAGAATTTCGCAATGTTAATAGAATTCGAACGACTGGTCTCTGTTCTAAGCCAGATTAATCCAGTTCGTATACTTTCACCATTTCATTAAGATTTATTTTAATATTGTACCATATATGCCTACATCTTACTAGTGGTCTCCCCAATTTTGTATTTCTGACAAAAAAAAAATTGTATGTAGCAGAAGAGAATCCCAAAAATTCGGAACTCAATGCTAGTGAGGATTCTCTTAATAAAAACTGCATCCAATTTTTTCGTGAATGTAATTTTGATTTCTTACTGTAACGAGTTTTTAATCAAAGTAAGCAACTTCATACGCACGAAATGCAAGATATTTTTTATACTTACAGATAGGCCTATAAGTGTCAAAGCCTAACTATTTGAGAAGTGATATTTCTTATGACGCTGAATTAGACTAACTCGTATAAATAAAAACATTAAAATGAGAAGAAATTAAAAAGATAAAGTTGAAATATTTTTATAAAGTGTTGAGAATTACACACATATACGGAAATTAAACTTGGATTTCAACAGTGTTTGTAAAAATCAATCTGAAAAAAAAAATGAGTTAAGTGAAGGGATATGCCATAATTAAAATTACAAACTAAAATTTGGATTTGTAACAAAATAAGGGATATGAATTTTATCTGATCGGTTCTACTGTATTCTAGTGTACGGAGTAACAGTGAACCGCGAAAATAATACAGAATAATTTTTATTATTTAAAATGTTAGCCGGGCAGCCGGTTAATATCGACACTCCTCCCCAAACCTATCTTTTTATTCTGATAATTATACAAAACCAACTATGTGGGAAAAACATAGCGCAGCTAACACAGGTGGTATCTATAGTAACCACTGTGATTTAAGAGGGTAGAACAAAATGCATTTTAAAAATATCTGAGGTAAATTTTAGGTGCGTTTTTGTTTCATATGGCCGTGTCACTGGAGTACGTATATGCATCAAACCAGAACCTCACATGAGCCGATCATTTAGTTCATATCCAGAAACACCCCCCCCACACACCCTAACACCACTCTACAAGCTTTATCCGAGCGGCTAGCATCGTTTTCGCGTGTAATATTTATCACGCGTCATAAACCACGCAAAATGCTAATGAACCAGGGTTCGGCCACTGTTAGAGCAGACACATCAGATCATCTGTTGGGAATGTGGAGGGTGAGTAAATTTATGAATGCGATGGCTTACAGGGAGTGTGTGACGGATTATTGCCCCTGGACTATAATGGCTGGAAGCAGGGTGACTATTTGGTTCTTAACTACCTTAACACAACTCACTTCAGTTCCGATATATACAGAGGCTGACTGGCTTAATTACGGATTTATGGAAAAGTGTCTGCAGTGTGGGTGAAGGAAAGTGTTCAGTACCTTTGATTACGAAATATTTGCTACGTGTAATTTGACACGAAGAGAAATTTTAGAAAAAATAAACTTCAAAAATTTATCTAAAATTGTGTAGCTGAATGACATTTCGTTTTAACGATAAAACCGAAAATTAAAATGATACTGCCAGAAAACTACGAAGATTACGATCCACAGAACATTAAATGTGGTCAGAAATAAATCGTATTCCTTTTAATTATAAAAATAATTTTTATCAGGATGATATTTAAAGAAATGCAGGGAAGAAGACTCACGTATTAATTATAAAATATATTTTAAAAAAATATTTTATTCTCTTTTCGCTGATGATCAAATCAATATTCAAAATTCAGAGAACATCTACTGATGTACGTGTTTATTATCCAAGATTTTGGTAAAGTTTCTAATTCTTAAAATTTTACAGCATTAATGACATTCGAAAAATCGTTATAGGTATTTTAAATTTTGCAAACTCAGGATCATTAGCAGTGTGGAGGCTCGAGTTTCCTATACCAGAGGAGTTCGTTGGTTGCTTCAGCCTGGTTTATTCTCTAATATTGTGCAAGCAAATTTTATCTACTTGTATCCATTTTAATTATGATTCACATGTCCCAACTCATTTGTAATTCCGTACAAAAATTTCGTTGTTTTTTTTATATCCTACAATTGTAAGTTTTCTACGTACAGACATCCGTCCACTTTTTATCCCATGGAAATGCGGAATGAGACTATATAAAAATCCTCATTTGTTATTAAAGCCACTTGTAAGTTTTTGTTTAAAGTAGTGTTTTATTTATCTGCACTCTTCTACCGCTTATAGGCCTCCATTTGTTGGCATGGAGCACTTCGGTTTGAGTCTGGTGACGTTTTATATCCTAAATTCCATTGCCAGTTTATAAAGTTCAGGGATAGCAAATCATTTGCTCCAGTGCCAATTTTGGCACCAACCGACATTCAGACAGGTATTTATGAATACAGGTTTTATCTTTTTAATATATAGATGAATTTAATAGTTTAGTATCTCATTAGTTTAATAACGTATATGTGTAGAACAGACCTACACATTTATCGTTTATGTTTTACAATGAATACTGAAATAAATATGTTTCCTTCATGTAAGTTGTGGTCTTCTGGGTTGTAACGAAGTGAATTATTGTAGTTAGATACCAACGTTTTGGAGCAATAACTATCGCCCTGATGATGGAGGCAGCAAACGCCTTTGAAACATCTATAAACTTATACTAGACAACATGCGTAACAATCCAGAAGATAACCATCTACAATTGTATTGAGGTGCAGAAATGCGGTAGTATGCATTTTTAATAATTACCTTTTGTATTGCACACAAAATCATCACCGACACGGAGGAGATTTAACTGTATAAAAATGTACAGCGAAAGACATCTCTTTACCAGTCGGTACTGGAGCAAAGTTTTCTATTGAAAAATAACTTTTGATGTAAATTTGGCATCACGAGCGAAAAGGTTCGCCGTTCCTGCTTTCGGTAATCTAATTTGGTAAAGTTTATTTCATTATTGTTGCTACATTCATCATTTTCTTTCCAATTCCTGATATCAGATAAATGCATTTGTACTCGGTATGTGGGTGAGGTTGAGTTTAGTGTCTGGAGGCTGCGTCCATAATGTTTCTCCCTGGGGAAGAGAGGGGTGTCAGGAGCGCAACAACTTCATCCCTTCTAGTAACAAGCTGTCTCACTACCCCATCCGGCTCTGTCTGAAAAAACTAACATTTATTTGATTCCTTAGGTGACTCGTAAGATTTGTTTTACATTCTGAAGCAGCTGTCACATTTGTGTTACATGTAAATCTGCTTTACGAGATTTGGCAATAGAAAATGAATAAATTTGATATTCGTAACTCCCTAAGAGAAAACTCTTACACTGAGATCCCCGCAGTGTCACATCATGATGTCATGTGTCACAGCTCATATTTTTTTCCATTTTCATCCTTGCTGTAAAATGTTACTTCCTAAAACAATAATTCACAAAGCTTCTAAATAATAAAAAACCAATCTCAACTTTAATAAAAAAAATGTACAGCGTATAAAATATAAACAGAACAACACGAAAACCTTGCAACTTGCAATCCGAACTCACCAAACAGCGGGAAAGATACTGAAATTTTAACAACAAAAATCTGACTCAGTGACCAACAAAACAACTGACTAACTAAATGACAAACTGCGTCCGTGGTCCTATTACTTGTGAAGGTGACAGTTATTCGGCTAGCCAAGAACTGCTCCGTCCTAAGGTGATCTTCGATCTGTAGAATGATCAAAGAACTTATGGACCAGTCCATATTCGTCTGCCATATTTTTCCTAGAAGGTAAGCAGCCGGCATAACCTGGGATAAATTTTGCTCACAAATGAGAACCTATTGTAATTTCTACTGTTATAAAGCCTATTGTAATTGTTATTCGTATTATTATAATTACATTGCCTTTTCTTCTCAGAGTTGGATGCCCCTTTGATTCTGTGTTGGTTCCTCCTACCCCTTGGGCTTTATAGCTTGGACCATTACACAGGATAGAAATTAGCCCTAGCAATTGATGCAAAAGGGTCTTTGCCCCACGGGCCAACTTTGCCCTGCATTGATCACCAAACCCTGTAAACCCTGTTCTTCCACTATTCTGGTTGTAACACTACTTCCAGAATGACCTAAGATCATTATTGGAACAATAGCCTATGTGATGCGGCGTGATGAACACTTCTTGAACGTCAGTGTACTCCAAAGAGCACACCTTTCCATTCTTGTCATGGAGCCTGCATCTCAGTGGTCACAAAACCAATTAGTGGATTATGTTCTAAGTCAGCTGAATCTAGTCCATATCTTCATTAGATTAGATTAGATTAGTCCATATCAGCATTAGATCAGTTCAAATTGTACGTACAAATTCAAAATTTAAATAATTGTTAAGTTGTCCTGCTACGAAAGTTGTTCAGACTCAGTGTTCCCATTCCACATTGCTCTTTTCATTCTGTTTACATGAGCCATACGGCTGGAAAACAGAGACAGACAGACAGACAGACAGACAGACGTTTTACAAAAATGTAATTAGTACACAATCATCTTTATGGAAACAAAATGCAATTTTCAAATCACATCTACATTGAAAGTTCTAACTGAAAATCACGTTTGATCTGCTACATTCCTTACAACTCGAAAAGTTGAAATGTGGGCTTAGTAAATAATTCCATGGGGAAAGTTTGTTTTTTAAAAGCAGAATGTCAAGAAATTTTTCAGTTATTATGTAGCAAAAATGTTCAGTACCGCATTCATAAGAGCTCATCAGTAAACCACAACCGGTACCAGATAAATTCAGTTAACATCATCATATCATGTCTCGTACAGAACCGTTTTAATATTATCATCCCCTGTACTCCTATATCTTCCAAGCAGACATGTCCCCTCAAAAAAAAAATTTTCTAAAATTCTATATAAATTACTCATCTCCTCATTCGTGCTGTTTGTATAATAAAAGAACAAGGTTTCTTTAAAGGAATTCATCATGTAACAGTCTGCAATCTCCAGACAAAGTGCTCTCCGTCTGTGTTCTTCCAACCACTATATCTTACACGAAACAATTGGTGTTTAGTGGGGAAACACCACGAGTAACACAATCGGTTGGCTGAGAGGTGAGGTAGCAGATTTACCACATCCTTAATGTAGAAATCTATGTGCCTCCTGAGTTAGCCATTTGTGTTAAACACTGAAACCCTATGAAGGAAATCAATCCGCGTCAACCCTTGTTTCCTTCTACCATTTATCAAGGTCAATTATCTGCCAGGTTGGGGTCATATTATTAGATTAGGAAACGCGGTGTGAAGCGGGGTCACACAACATCGGTACAATTCTCACCGAGCCCACTCGTTCTGATCATTATTTGATGAGTCCTTAATAAGATTTATCCCCTTTCCTCTATATGTAATGGATCCGTTATCCGATTTCCTCTTCTGTTGTATTCTATTCCGATGCATTGCCGAATCTCTGCTTTTATCAAGTTATTTTTCTCCATTTCTGCAATGAACGTGATTCCGTCATTGAACATTGATATAATTTGATAAAACCAAAAGTTTGGTCCGGAGATAGGGATTAGCTCTATCTAGTGGGCCCAACTGTGTAGGAACCTGAAGACGGAGATAGAGTCCCATCTCCGAAACGTCGTTTTACGTTTTATATTTACTAGACGATGGATAATATCCAAGTAAATTTTTATTCAATTGACTCTTCACCATCGTCAAGAAGTTTTAGATTTGATAATCAAAATTTTAAAGCATAAACTGAAAAAAGATATATAAACAACAGAAGGATATATAATAACATGATTAACATATTAGAAAAAAGATAAATGAATAACTGCTGTAGTTATCACAAAGCGAACACGAGCTCACTGAACTTATTTTATATTTCTGCATTCCTTTAAATTCCGTGTCTTCGTTTCGGTCAAAAATCATCAAAGTGAAGTCGCTGAGCTTGTCACAAAATTTTTTCGCCTTTTATGGAACTACATTAACATGATCATAGCAGGGTTCACTCACCGTATCTCCAAGCCAACCGAATCCAATCCAAATCCCCTGACCCCTATTAATTTAAAATAGATGTTAACATTTTCTTAATAAATAAGTCCGGGTCTCCTAAGTTGTCTCTTTACAATTTTTAAACTGAAATTGTTTCACGGGGCCTACAGTTGTCATTTCATTTGTGAGTTATAGTTGATGTAACAATCCTAATAACATTTGAAGGACTTTTCCAAAGTAGCTCCTACTTGTGTAGGTAAGCTATTCGTGTTTCCGTACCAATGCTATTTCCATTCTCTTAAGTGCCAATATTCTTTCCAGCAATTTTTTTACATAAAATAACTATATAGGCATACATATTACCCTTGTATTAATATTTGTATTTATTTGAGTTTAATTTAACGACGGAGCGTAGCGTCGAAAAGAAAATTGTTTGTAAATAATGAATTGAAAAGATGCAGAAGGAATCGGTAGTAGCTTTATTCAAAGCAAAGTCCCATTATTTGCCTAGAACGACTAATGAAAACTACAGGACACCCCAATTAGTATAGTAAGCCTTCGAGGGAAGATTTGAAACCGGAACCCCCCTACTTTCGGTGCCTATGGGCCAATATAAAATGTCTTCTTTCATAAAGTGGTTCTTAACACCTGTTTCGTATGAAATGCATCTACTAAAGATTTTCAAGGTCATTAAACGTCACTTTTACTACTAATTGTATTATCAGTAGACTTGCATGCGTGGGTTTCTGTAAAACGTCCATCTTTCTGCAGCGATATCTCGAACAGTATGGAAACCAATCTCAGTCACATCGTTTCCTAATTTTATGTAGGATGGATAATTTATTCTTACTGTTAAATGTTATTTTCAGCCCCTATCTTTGTGCTGACCATTTATAAGATACTTAATTTAAATTGATAAGTAAAATTTGACTACATTTCAAAAATAGTTGTTTCTTCGATTACGTCAAAGCATTTAGTGTAACTGCATACAGGATGATGTCACGTAACTAATTCCTGACATGTTTTAGTTGTTAAAAAATAAAGTACATTTAAATCAGTTAATAAAAAAATGTTCTGTCAAATGTTGGAAATGTCTACAGCGTTCAGCGATGCATGCATTAACGTCGAAGTTCGACCGGAACAATTTCTGTCGTGCAAGCTTCATGTGTCGCGGAAACTGTTCACCAGACGAGCTATTGTCGATTTGTTTCGCATAGGAGAATCGGGAAATTTATCCCTAAATTCATTCTGGTAAGAACAAGATGCCAAGTAGTGTTCGGCAATGGACACTCGTTGCTCGCTTGAAAAAGACATGTTTTGACTTCGACAGTTGAAAAGACAATCGACGTGACTGTATGAGCTCTTGCAAAGAGTCGGCAATATTGCGCGTTTGTTAATTAAATTAATCAAACGGTGTTGAATTGAAATCATAATTAAATATTTTAATATGGGTTGCGAAATTTTAGATTATTCTGTAGAAGTAATTGGTCGGCCGGCCATTTATTCATCCGTTCAGAAAATTTGATGGCCGGTTACTCAAAGAACTCAGTACATTCCATTCCATCAGAGGACCTCATCTATTATTCCAACACCAGTAAGCACAGGACCGTACTTCCATTTAGCCCACTTAGTTCCCAATTCGTTCTTTATTGACCTCACATCCACCATCTATTCCCACAAGGGGGGATTTACGTTCAATCCGTTTCTAGAAGCGGTCTGGAATCTATCCCGCAGCTCTGATGTTCCATACTTTGGAGTGAAAATTAATAGAACACAAGACCAGTCTCTGGCTGAGAAGGAAATCTGATTCTATAAACTGTGATGTTGCAGTAAGTTTGTGTTTTAATTAAGAACCATGCCTTGAAGATAGATGAAAGAGGGGAGTATTTATTTAATATTTTACATTTTAATATTTTCCGTCAAATCACAATTTTAATAAGATAATAAAATATAAAATATTTAAAATATCATTTCACGTTCCGCATCGAATGATCGATTTACAAATTGGAGGTTTAGCTCCACTCTATCTCACTGCTCTAAACATTCCAGATATAAGAGCTCTTACCTTCATTTCTCTCACCCCCTATGGATATGTTTTATTTTACAAAACCGAGAGTTTCAGTACGACAGTTTTTTGTAAGAATGTGCTTTAAGCAATTTTGTGATACTTAACGAGAGTAAAGAGTTTATTTGCATGTTTAAATTCCATCGAATATAATGTACTTTTAATTTATAATTAGCGGGGTTGTGTGCGGTAGAATGAACAGCCACGTCGTGATTTGGAAGGCAAGTACTGTGCTATCCAAAGAAAAGTTAACAGATGTCGGTGTTTTAACGGTGATTTCTTCAAGTTTAACTTTCGTTTTTCAACAGAATAGATAATTTTGTCTCTGCCAAACGAAAAAGTGGACAAGCGCTTAGAAGCAAGCAAATACTAGAACGCTGCCGTCACAAGGTCAATACTTCGCTCATATATCTGAAAGCACTAAAGACGGAGGTAATGGTCGTCTTCAAGCCCCAGCCGCTTTAAACTGAGAAAAAGCCTTTCCATAACCATTGGTGGGCCCTAGAATAAAAGCTAGAAGTGGTGTCTACGAGGTGCGATCGGAAAGTTTCAAGACTGCGCCTATAAAAACCCGTACACTTATCTCAGGTATTAAATTCATCCATCACCCTCGAAGTAGTTCCCCTGGGAGTGAACACAACGATCCCAGCGCTGCTGCCAAGCCTGGAAGCATCCCTGGAAATCTTTCTTTGTCAGCCTGTCAAGCACCATCTGCGATTCTGCCTGAATCTCTTCTATCGTCTCAAATCTCCTTCCCTTTAGCTGAATTTTCATCTTTGGGAAGAGGAAGAAGTCACACGGCGAATAAGGAGGGTGCGGGATGACGGCCATGGTGTTTGAGGCCAAAAACTGCCGAACTTTGAGGGCGGTGTGCGCTGGCGCGTTGTCATGAAGAGAAAATAAACCCTGCTGGAAATTGAACCCCTGCTCTCCAGCCAATATTCTAGTCGCTGTTCTGACTTTGTCATGTCAGATACATATATCAGTATGCTGCATTATAGGAAATGCTTTTACACTGAATCAGAAGCGATTAATATGTCATAAAATATAAAATTATCTTGAATTATAAATACAGATTAAGTGGATACATCCATAAATTCAGAGTAACATTTCGTAGTGTCACTCACCAAGTAACCACAAAACTAAAGTGATCTCCATCACTTGTACCACAGTTTTAAGAAGAGTAGATCAACATAATTTTCAATGCTAAGTCGAAATAAGATAAAACGCATTTGAAAAATGGCTATTGCATATGTAATATTTATTTGGCAGTACAAAGGAAATTTTCTGACTGAATGTAATGGCTGCATTGGCAATTACTTTCGTAACATTAGATCTCTGTCTGAAATATGGAAACTGAAGGCCAATTATCTAACACAAGTGTAAGATTCTTATTGCTTCAGATATGTTTCAACCTCTGACGGAATTTCATAGAAACTATCAGACTGCTTGAAGGAGGATATTTATAGCTGTTGAAAATGGCGCCGAAACAATACAATTGTATCTGCAATAAACGATAATCGAATCTATTGAGGTATAGGCACCAACTTGGGTCTGCAACCTTCTCATGACCATACATTGGTTTATCGCCCTGACCATTCATATCTTTGTCGAAGATCGCAAAATAAAAAAATCTTTATCTTAAAATGCATACCTTGTATTCGCTTATAACTGATAACAACTGTGT
>NW_019059892.1:168685-200065 GCF_000696155.1 Zootermopsis nevadensis
TGGGGTCGGTTCTTGCAAGATCTTTGAGCTCCTGACAAACGAGAAGTCGATTCTGCTTCTGGTCCTCAGACAGGATGCGTCGCATGTGGAGTTCTTCCTTTAGAATCAGCTGACAGGTCCCATAGCCTATCCCAACAGACTGCTTGAAGGAGGATATCTATAGCTGTTGAAAATGGCGTTGAAACAATACAATTGTATCTGCAATAAACGATAATCGAATCCATTGAGGTATAGGCTTCAACTTGGATCTGAAACCTTCTCATGACCATACATCGGTTTATCGCCCTGACCATTCATATCTTTGTCGAAGATCGCAAAATAAAAAAATCTTTATCTTAAAATGCATACCTTGTATTCGCTTATAACTGATAACAACTGTGTTTGTTGCAAAGACTTTTGGTTTTGAGTAAATATTAATTTTATAAAACTTCAGTTATTAATGCCATATTTTAATTTTTATTAGCCATCACATGGTTTGAACAAAGGAATAACGTTTTACATTAACATAATTTCTGTTTTATTATTTATTTCCTGGAATATTTTGATCTTATGTTTAGGTGATGTGTTTATGTTAGTACACATCAGTAGCAGAAAGCTTTTGCCCTGCTCGCAGTGACTAATTCTCAAATAATGTGACGGGCCCCATAAAATGTTGTGTGGGCCGCAAATTTCGTACCCCTAGGCTACAGAATCACGGAAAAGGCGTTTTAAAAATATGCCTACTACAGCGAAGCAGACCTTCATCATTGTAGGCTTGTTAAGTTTTCCCACTTGTAATAAAAGATGCTTACCGCTGGTTGAAGCCACTGTAGTTCCATTGCTGGTGGGTTTTAAGGTAACTGAATTTCCATTCCTATTGTCATTTCTCACTGTTCTTGGATCATGTCCTTTGTTTGTTTTTATGGTTTGACCTTATGTCATCCCATTCTGTTCTTCTTCATCCACTCGTTAATACAGGACGTGTGCGCTAGTACAGCTGTAAAGGAATGCTAAAGAAAATAAATTTGAAGAATGGAGAAAAACATATCCAAACGAATGGCACGTAAGAATGGGGGAGGGGTACTGTTGTAAAGCTCCAGCTTTCTTTGGGTTGCGTTGACAAGTGTCGTAGTTTAAAGCGGTCGTAAGTTTAGGTTGCGAGACTTCACTGTATCGACTGCATTAGAAGAACCACAGGAGTCCCTCCGTCCACTTTTTCACCATGTTGGCCTACCCTCGTACAACACTTAAAACACATATATTCTCACTCCTTACTGAATTCCGGTACAGTGTAGATCACAATATTTTGAAACAACGTATATTTTTTCTCTTATATACAATTTTTAAAATCAACTACCTATGAACGCGTAAAAAACGTAAGGTACAGAACGTTCGATTTAAAACGCAACCCATCTACAACATTATTTTAAAGCTTTGTTGACTGTGTAGAAATTATTAGTGCTGTTTAATTAATAATTTGTTTAATTTAAACGAATTAATTGTTTTGTTTTAACCTAATGCTGTTTACATTATATTTGAATTACAAAATACATGAAAACTACACTGAAAGACGTAGGCCTATAAATAGAGGAAACATTTACATATTCTTATTAATTTTGGAATCTTTATACGACCCTTAGATGGTCAGACCCACCCAAGATATTTATGACAAGGAACTTGGCTTATAAAATGCTCTATGAACGAATGCGATTAGAGAATTTGAAAATTCTTTGGCAAGTCTCAGGTTTGAATAGTAGCTATCTTCACTTGGAGTATTTGTAATTCTCCTGACTACCTCAAAGCGAATTATTCAAACAGGCATTCTTTTATATCGTTTAATATTTATTACGAACCTTCATTTCTGCACTGTAGACTATAGCCTATGTAATGTGATTTAGAAAGCGTCAGTAGACTCGTGGATATGAATATGAAAATATGCAGATACTTGTGATGTGTTTGCGTCATAAAATGAATGTGTTGTTGGATAATTTTCTGACTCCAAGTTTAGCTCAAGAGGATAGAAGTTTCTAACTTTGCTGCTACAGCGGATAGGAAGGGACCTCCCACAAAGCACAAGGACTCGCGAACCAGCCAGACAAAGCGGTTTAACTGCAGTGGAACGAAGAACTGACCATGAAGATTTCGTTCGGTTTGCCAGCAAAACCTTCTGAACAGCTGACAAAAACAATTTAAAGAGTCTGTCAGTAAAGTATTTTTAGGTCAGGTTCTTGATTTGTTAAAAAACGATTCTCAACTGTGTCAAATGACAAGATAATTTATGAAAATATAATGGAAGTTTGTGGAAAACGTCATAGTGTACCATTTTAAAATTAGGCTACTGTGCCGACGTGAACATGATAACTGAGGAAACGCATGAACAAATTTGTTCAGGAGAGTTGGTCTCTGGGTCAAATTGTGAAAACATGACCGCCCAAATACGTAGCAGTTGCAATCATTCGTCGGGAAATTACATGTTTTACTGTAAGACATCTGTAAAATTGCTCACACATGTGCAAATTTTGGTTTTTGTTATTCTCAAATTTACATTTCTAATAGATGTCCTTAATTAATAGTCAATATAGGTACATTTTTCGCGCCGTAGCCGCGTGGTCTGAGGCATCATGCTTCGGACCGGCGATACGGAATGCGCGCTGGTTCGAGTCTCGGGGGAGAAGAAATTTTCTCATGAGCTTTTCGACCAGTGTATGGGACCGGTGCCAACCCAGCATCGTGAGGAAATTGGGGAGCTACGATGGGTAGCGTAATCAGGTCATGAAAACTAGCAATGGCTGGGGGTTCGTCGTGCTGACCACACGTCACCCTATATCTGGTTGGATGACCGTTCACCTCTGCTTAGGCATGTGAACGTGAGGCCAGCAGTCAAGCTAGTCGGCGTTGGCTCTCTAGAGCTGTTACGCCAAGGTTTATTATAGGTATATTTCCTGTGTTAGAAATCAAAGTTCATTCTTCCCGATTGACACGGATAAAAATTTGTAAAAATCCTAATTTTGGCCAAGCGGAATAAGTCAGCTTTCTTGTAGTACAGACAGAAACAAACACACACACACACACACACACATATATATATATATATATATGTATATATATGACACATTATAAAATTTCATAAACACATAGTATATTCTGTCATCAGGTCTAAACCATCTGAAATAGTCGCGCGATCTTCTACCTTGGATAAACTTAAATTAAGTTAAAAATATTTATTGGGATAAATTTCGGTTGCATGATTTTCGTAACTTATTTTAGAATAATTCCGTTGGTTCCAATTAATTTTTTCTTGTACTACTAAAACAGAGTGTACTCAGCATATCCTAACCTACAAATAATTAACCTACAAGATATTTTAACTCCATGGATACGGTCCATATTGAGAAGTTTAGAGCCACTCATCTAATCAATACATTTTCGGTCCCTTATTGAACGAGGAGGTTCTTTACCACGTTCACAATGGCCCACCTCTGTACCCTCTCCTGAGCCAACTTAATCCTTTTAATAGACTTTTAACCTCTAATTTATTTCCACATATCCTAAAGGATATCTTCGATCCAGGTTCGACGACTAAACATTTGTATGCACTTTATATCAAACATTCGCTAAAATACCTACCTGTTTGCAGCGGCATGCGGTTCACAGTGTGAGAACGGGGATATTGTGTGTTCATTCAGGATGAAAGAGCTCGTCGGACAGGTGTGGTAATATACAACGACATACCGTACGCTGTAGGGGGGCCCAGGGACACTCCCACCGGTCCCATCACAGCCTAACGACGTGGTACTGGCCTGTAGTAGCAACTATAAATATTATTGACAGCCCAACATTGCATACGCGTGCCCTCTCTTACGACATTCTGAGAATTTTCACATTTCTGACCGTCGTACCTTCTTGAACCCGATTTGACAGTACAGCATTCTTAACCAAGTAGCCATATCGTAAGCGAATATTAGTTCACGTCTTGTCACCAGAATGGATGACAGAATTATTAATATACATAAATTGTTTTAATTCCTGATACGTAACCTACTTCAACAATAAGTGACTTAAATCGTAACATTATCATTATAAAGTTATTAAAAGTTAAATAGTATTAAAAATATATTAAAATTAACCGTCAATCAAGTACTCGATAAGGAACGTAAAATGATATTTTAATCTTTTAATTATCTTATATTGTGATTGACGGTTAATTTTAATATATTTTTAATACTATTTAAATAAATCACAATATGACGCATCTTAAATATCTTATTAAAAGTTACTAATTTGTAGATGAGTGTCTGAGTTATCACAGCGATAAATATAAAAGTGGCGTGTCTTATAGGGTATTGAGCCATGTAGTCAGGTAGAAACTGGCAGACGTTTCATAGGTGCTTAATGTCTCCATCGTCAGATAGAACGAATTACTAATAGAGGCAGTTATTACTTCTGAAATTCTGGTCTCTTTCTACAAGAGTATAAGGCGCAAAATTCCAGAAGACAATCATCTTCATACTAATAGGCGTGCTACCAGTTCGCATACTCCAATGGGAAGTACAAATATATTGGTTTAATATTTTTCTTACCAAATTGGATGAAGGATATATCACGTATACTCGAAAAAATTAATATGCAGATGAAATTATGCTATTAACACATTACTTTTGTAATTAATTACTTTTTCCTTTTTAAAGAATCACAGAATTCAGGTCACCTGCCTATATATCAATATCGTGTTTACGGATACATAAAAAGCGAATTAAGTAAGAGAAATGCTTCCTTACATGTATTTTAAAATATTTTGACTTTCAATCTTCTATCCAAAAGCCATAATGATTAAAGTAAAACGCAGATACACTATTAAAGTTTTACCTGATGTTTTGTACAACCCAGAAGACTTCAATCTTGAAGACATAATCCGCTCCATGCAATTAGACTATGTACTAATAGGTTTACTGTAACTCCTCGCTATCGCCGCACGATTTAAGGGAACTATTTGTACGGTATAGTTATGGCTTTCTGGCTGTCACTAAAATGAAATTGGTCCCGAAATAAAATTATCGGCTACCAAATGTAATTCGTGAGTTCTGTGTAAAATAAATGCGACACGTGGTGATCTCAAAGATATGAAACGTGAACACGCTGAAGATGATAATTGTACTTAAGTGTTCCAATATTTTTAATCAGTACAGTACTACAGTGCTGGCTGTCTTCTGGGTTGCACAGAGCTGTGTAGTCCGGTAGAAGTTTACCGTCGTTTCAGAGGTCATTGCTGCCTCAGTCATCATGATGGTAAACATCTACCAGATTACACGGCTTTACAACCCAGAAGACAGTCATCTTTGGTTACTGGAGTGTTGCAGAGAAACTGACAGCGACTGTACAGTTTTAATAAGTAGTGGTAGGCATGTCTTTTATTCTCCACATGTGGTAGTCTAACTCTTAAATAAGGTACACAGTACTGGGAGGATTCAGGGGAAGGAAATGTGTTGGTTTGATTCTAAATAAATAACAATAAAAAGAAACATTCCAACACTTTCATAACAATGAAAACCCACCCACAGAGAAACGTGTGTGAGGGTGGCATTTTTCAGTGATGCCCCTCCTTGATAACCATGTACAATCACACATAATACTTGTGACAGCATATTCGTGGCGTGACAAATGAAGGGGACAAATTTCATCTCCCACGAAACAAGTGTCGTGGACAGGAACATAATTTTTGTATTTCTGCCGACTAAAAAGCCAATGACAAGATGCTCGCTGTTCATTTGCATCCCCTGTAGTAGGTATTCTTACGAGTGACATGTCTAAGAAACTAAATAAATAAATGATTTATTAACTAACTGACTGAATGACAAACTAACCAAAGCAGCGAAATAATTACTTAACAGAATATCTGCCTAAATAACTCACTAAGTAAATGACTGAATGATTTACTGTCAAACTAAGTAAGTAACTGGCTAATCAAGATACACAAGGAACAAGGAACAACAAACAGCCTTAAGTAAATGAATATCTGATTAATTATGAGAATAATTATATGTTAACAGGATCCGGAAATTCAATAGCATTAGTACTGAAGCCCTCTACTGGACAGAGCATAACAGCGCATGTCTCTGCGTGTAATTTTTCTCTTCAAACGTCTGTCATCTGTACAGTTTGTTAGGAATTATAGAATTTTTGGATAGGTCCTAATAATCTTATAAAACTTAGTGAAGAAAATATGTCGGTCAGTTCAAACTGATATAGTAACTAAGTATGTAAATTTAAGAATCTTGTTCCGAATTATAATCTCTGAAACGTTGGTGGACATCTACACGGTGTAACAACCCAGAAGACAGCAAACTTTTTAAGAGTCTTGTTCCGAATTACGCGGCTGGTCGCCCGAAACTAATATTTAGTCGTCGCAAAAGTTGCAAGTCTAAAGTTTACCTTACAAACAAAATTAAAATTGAGACAAAACTTAGGCCAAAAGTTATTAATAATATTATTACAAATGGAAGCATTAGAAACGTCCTTCGATGCCAGTGAAAATAATAAAATATAAAATCGAAAATAATACATAATGTCACTGGAGGTATATTGTTTCTGCTATAGGCCTATTTGAGGAGGATAGGGCTCGATTTTGGGCACAAATAGTTAACTCCTCCGTCGAGTCCTTTACAAGCAAATAAATAATCTTATTAGCTGCTTAAGAAATTCTACATCTTTTATGGAAGCATAAGGTTCATTACAGTGTTTTCGAAAGCCCTTATTCTGGGCCATATGAATCAAATCCAGATTCTCACACTTCAGGTCTCCCAAGTGATTTCTGACAAAAAGAAATATGCATTCTACATGTCACGAAAATCTCAGTCTCATTGACTTAATAATCTTTATATTTGACGATGGGTACGAATTATGGAACTACTTTATATGCAGTCCTTTCGCCCCTGTTACCTCGTCTTTCTTAACTCCAAGTACATATAAAAGGTCCGGGCTTCAATCCCTGATATTGCCACAGATATCAAGTAACATCAGTCAATAGATCACCTGAAGACATGAGAAAGCCAAATCCCCACAAGTCGTCTCAGATAAAAGATAGTTTTCAACATAACTTGGAAAAATTAATTTCGTGGGGTCCACGGTCCAAAATCGTGAATTTTACTAGATATCCTAGGGATATTGCAGTAAATAATAATTACTGAAGACAGCTGACTGAACAGTTCTCTCATCAGCGCGAAACTTTTCATTGTCCACAACAAAGTACATACTCGGAGACGGCCATCACGGGACACTGCGACAACAAGACGGAAACATTGGTCTCACGTAATTATCCAGCGGGCATCGTTTTGCTGAGGCATCTTACGACGACAGAAGAAGATATCTGCTATCCGGTTTGAAGTTATTATTGAACTGTATTGTTTCTTTGAAAAATGATGTAGTGTTGGAAAACACGTTCGAATGCACGGAACACGGCTAATAACACGGTGTTGTCTGCGATGTACTGGAATGCACTGTACAGCAGGGGTTAGTAAAAAAACACACCACAGCACTGCAACGTCCATTTTACCACCGTGACACTGAGGTCAGGCCCCATATTACACTACGGAGGGACGTTGTCACAAATCGTAGTATTGCTGATTATTTAATTCGAACATTATTAAGCTTGAAGATGGCTGTCTTCTGGGTTGTTGCGCCGTGTAGTCTGGTATACCGACGTTTCAGAGGTCCTTGCTGCTTTCATGATGAGGGCGATGAGGCCTCATCATGTAGGCAGCAAGGACCTCTGATACGTCGGTAAACTTCTACCAAACTATAAGGCGCAACAACCCAGAAGACAGCCATATTCAGACTCACCGCTGTTTTAACCTAAAATATATGAACCTATAACTTTACCTGTTATATTATATGAATTTGAAACTTGTTGTCTCTTTCTCTAAATATATGAAAATACATAAAGAATGTTTGAGAAAAAGATGTTGAGACAGACTATTTGAGCGTAAGAAGACGGAGATAACAGAATGGAGCTAAGTCCTACTGTTGTATATATTGAGGTCCTCATAATCAACACTGTATTAATTTGAAAATTAGAAACCGATTTGTCTGTTTTTTTCAGTATAATTTCTAGTTCTCCACGGTGACATGTTGGTAACGTGTCAGAACCAGATAATTTGACACTACTAATACCAAAGTTCGCCATTTGACAGAAATGTAATGCAGTTTTTTTAACTTTAAATTTTCACAGCCTGTCCTCTTAG
Source organism: Zootermopsis nevadensis (assembly GCF_000696155.1). Next base: position 176,902 of record NW_019059892.1, read on the forward strand.
GATCAATCTTAATGTCGCCTTCCGTTGTTCCACAATATTTCCTCAAAATTTTTGTATGCATTCATATTCTTCCCTATGTTTTAAGTTTTCAAAAACGCATAATTTATAATCTTCCGCCAAAGTAATTAAACACGTTTCACGTCCACTCATAAGTAAACTTAAAATTTCTGTATGATGTACCTATTTATAAATAATATCACTTAAATCTAACATTATGTTCTGATTACAGGCTACAAAGAGCTTGGTAACTTGTAGTAGGTCGATTATCACCATTAATAAATTAGATCAAAATTAATTTAGTAGGCCTAATTTCGGAGATACATGTTGACCAAAGATTGAAGAAAATCACACTAATCTCATAATGTGTTCATTTTATGCACTTCGTTCAAAGAACACATAAAAATGATATTTGGAATTTTAAGAATTTGAATGCTTCTTAGGGAATATTTATTTGATGTTTAGTAAAAAGTTCTTACGCCAATGTAAATTGCGTTCGAATTAAGCCCTTCTCACAGAGAATCAAAATATTTTTACCAGACACACTGTGTGGGTAGCATTTTTGGCAGTGCAACCATTTCATCATGACTGACACTTATAAAATTGTTTACGTCTTGGATACCAGATGTGTTATGACGCATTATGATTCACTGGCATTTGTATCAGATGAAGTTCAGGGAATGCTTGTTATCATTCAGTCCAAAATCTTTTGTCCTCTCGTCTCAAATCAAAACATCTAAAGATTAAAATGCACAAAAGTTTAATTTTGCCATTTGTGCTATATGGTTGTGAAACTTGGTCTCTCACTTTGAGGGATGAACATAGATTAATGGTCTTTAAGTGTTGAGGACATTTGGACCCAATAGGGAGAAAGATGAATTATGGAGAAAATCACATAATGAACTTCACGGCCTGTACTTCCCACATGATATTGTTAGGGTGATTAAATCGAGGAAGATAAGGTTGCCGGGATAGGTTATTGGTTGGGAGGTCCAACGGGAGGAGACCGTTGGGAAGACCTAGGTTTAGGTGGGAGGATGACGTTAAGATGGACCTCAGGAAGACAGGACTCGAAGGAGCAGACTGGATGGAGCTGGCTCAGGATAAGATTCGGTGGCGAGATTTTGTGAGCACGATGGTGAACCTTCTGGTTCAATAAAGAAAGTTGGCTATTCCTTGACGAACCGAGTATATAATCGACTTTTCAAATAATTTTCTGCGCCAGAATAAGTGTGTTATTAACAGTAATATTATAGATGTAGGTAAAGGCTTTAAAATATTGTAAGACCTACAGGTATAACGTGTTTATTTTAAAGAATTTCAGGGAGGATAATTTTCAAAACAAAGTTTAATTTAAATATTCCTTCATGAGAGAAGTTTCAGTAACTGTACCAAAACCACACCAAAGGTAATAACTGTTGAGTTATGTCCTGTATGGTCTTTGACCATCTCAACATCTATCGGCGTGAGTAGGACAACGGAAGGAATCCACATTTTTGACAGGAGCAACCAATGGACAGAACTTTCATTATACCCACTTCAGGGTGTCGAAGACAACGGCCAGCAGTGGGACCCGAACAAAGTTGGGGCTTTGGAATCTTCACATACAAGTTCTAAAATTTTGCAGTAGTGAGGAAAAGGGGTACTTTACAGAAAAATTCCCAGTGCATTGTCACAGCAGAATAAACAAGTTCAGCTATTGTTAAAAATACCAAGGCCCTGTGAATTCGTTGCCACAGGACAGCTCCTAAGCAAAACGTTCTCATGGCTTCAATGTTGATATTACAGAAGGTAGACAATTTAACATCGTCATGCCGAGAGGACGTCCAGTGACATAATGTTTATACCAAGTTTTTATTAAATATCGTCAATTGGTTCTAAATTTATTGGTGAAGATACACAGACCGTTATGATCATACCGGAAGTCTGTCATTAATTTTAACACAACGAAATCAGGCTAAAAATTAAACATACGAAAAGATTAAAATAGTAATTTAGTAAACGGTAAAAATAGGTGTACGTATGTACACAAACTGGACAATGCCGCCAGATGTAATCACTAAGACAGCTGTGGACTAGGTAGATTGTAAACCCCTGATATCCTCAGCTCACAGGAGACAAGAGAACTGTGTGCTGGAAGCCATCATCATCTGACTGATACGGTGAGCGGTATCTTGATTACAGGGCTCGAGCTATGCGGCAATCATCCGCCCAGGTGACAGCACCTGCGCTACTACTGCATCACGGTCACAGACAGGAATCCACACAGAGGAAGCTTCCTCTGAATACAAAAATCTTTACTTCATTTTGCACAGATCGTAGTAACATATGACGAAAGAAATATTGCCAATGATGATTTGGAAAGTTAACATTTTCATTAGAACAACACAACATATCGACAAATGGCTATCGATCGTTCGTGTCCGGAGGGTCGCGTGTTCGAATCTTGAACAGGAGTTACAGGCCACTTCTGGATCATCTGCCAAGAACGTATATGAACAGGTCCCAGTCCGAGAAAAGGATGGAAGGATCCTGTTCATATGGACCTGTCCTCAGACAGAACACTAAATAAATAAATAAATGAAGGTTTAGATATTCGCACCAGTAAAAACGTTAACGGAGGTCTTCTGGGTTGTGACACAGATTAGTCTTGTAGATTGTTATCAATTTCACGTTTTAAGGCATCAGAGCCTAGAAAACCAAGATCCACATTTTTCAAAATTAATGACGCACCAAATAATAAATTAAAATGCAATGCAAAATATAACTGTGAAACACAAAGTTAACGATTAGTATGCCTACGTCTTCGAAGAAAAATAATAATTTGAAATGATTGTCTTCTTGCTGCCTTCATCATGACGGAAATGATAGCGACAGCAAGCACCTCTGAAACGTCGGAAAACTTTTCTAACAAACTACATGACGTAACACCCCAGAAGATAATCGTCTTCATAGTCAACGCCATGAGAATCTGAAATCTCACCACAAAACTGATTAATTAGGTCGTGGGTTTTGACCTCTATAACACTGGGATTGTGGGTTCAAATCCCACTCGAGGCATAGATATTCATCTGCGTTTGTTTGTGTTGTGTCGGGGTGTACAACTAAACCATCGAGTCCCACCAAATGTCTAAAGAATTCATAATTTCATAAGTATTTCTGAAATTATGTATTGTCAACTGGAGACCAAAGGAACCAGATAATGTTTAATGACTTGAGGAAGTTAAAGGCGAGAAAGGGATTAAGAAGACGAACAAGTAACTCCATAGTATAGATTTATTAATCAAAAGATTCGGCCAAATTACCTACAAATTTTCCATCTTTTACGAATCTCGAAGTTTTATTATCGTAACCACAAGATCTCGCCAATGGACCCTGCATTCAGCCAGATGAATCCAATCTGCGACCTCAAGTCCGGTTTCTTTAATAAATCTGTTAATCGATATCTTTCCATGCGCAGACATAAGAAACTCGAAGGTCTATATAATGTGTTGTTCATGTTTGAAGTTATGAATCGATTAGCGACCACTTTGAATCAATTTGAAGAGTCACCTTGTAACTCGGCGGTCATGCTTGTTTTCTGATACTTTATTCCAACGTTGCTTTGGGTAATTCTGAATTCTTCACGCTGTCTTTACACACGCTCGCTTTAATATTAATGTAGCTAAGAATTGGCACGCACAATTATCTGATCCTAATAAGAGGATGCAACACATAAACGCCGTAGGGACCCGACGCCTTCTCAAGGTTGCCGACTTGTTATAAATCAGTTTCCTGACAAAGAAAGAGTTTTATTTCTTCGTGATATCAGAAATATCGCTGTAACATTAATGTTCGCCATATATATGCTGCGAATATTAGTATAAATCGGAAAGTATTAAGAAAGTTTTAAAACTACGAGTGTCCAAGTAATGGTAGTTGAACGTAAGTTTGGACATTCGGCGCTGTAATTTTGTGCCCGAATTTATAACTTGTGTTGGGCAAGGCCGTGGTCTAGGCAACTCGGAGTTTTCCTCCGGGGGCTTCCCCGGTTTCTCCGTGGCATCCCAACAATTACTCCATTCACACACAGAAGAAGGCAATGGCAAACCACTTCTGGATCATCTGCCAAGAACGTATATGAACAGGTCCCAGGCCGAGAAAAGGATGGAAGGATCCTGTTCATATGGACCTGTCGTCAGACAGAACACTAAATAAAAAAAAAATTACAAGTGGCGCTATTATCGGTGCCAGAATATTGCAGGAAATTTCTAAAGTGCGATTTTAGGGTCGTTCAAAATGACATAAACTTTGTACCAAATTTCATCCAAATCCATCCAACGGTTCTCGAGGTAAATCACGTGGACGGAGAGACAGACATGACAGACCTGTTGATTATACGTATATAATAGATACATGCGGTTTGAAACCACGTCAGTGAACAGGTCGAAAGGTACAATTGTGTTTGCTTTCTGAAGGAGACGGTACATTATATAAAGTCAATATTAAACACGGAAGAATTTCCGTGTTGGAGTTTTCTGTGGTGATAAGAATATATATTTATTACTAACAAAATCAGCTAGCCATAACCCACATCCTTTCTCATATGTGGCAAGTTACTTTCGTTCATAATCTATTACGTCACAGTTCTTTCGTGACTTCTCTAAAATTAAAGGAAATTGTGTGTTCTACCCAAATATGTCCTAAACTTTTATAAGTGTTTCGTAACTGAAGTTTTTGTAATTCTGCGTTTTTATATTATTTCATGTAGACTGTATTTTGAATACATAATTATTCTTCTATTTTTTTTATATATGTCTTCTGTAATGTTGAAAATCTCATATATAACTCTAACCTGTCACTTGGCTGTTCTCAGAAAGAATGTTACTGTCACAAAGCGTAATTTCTATCTTAATTTAGGCATTGGTTAATGCTTTAATTCGAATCTGATAGTTTTTGTACTTGAGTGAGTAAATAAGTATAATAAAACCCCGACTATCCGGGCAGATTAACTGGGATCTACCACTCGGTTGAAACGAAAATTAAAAATTTATTTTAAAAATCTGTCATAAAATTTTGAGCATTTAAAAGAAAGGAATAAACACAAATTACATGATTTAACGTACTAGCCTACAAATTGTTTTGCTAAAACCTAAAGTTTACAACAACAAAACATACTGATTTTATTAAAAAATAGTTGGTATATACGGCATTAAATTTTATATAAAATTCTTTCTGTTATTAGTAAGTCTTTAAATATTTAATTAGTATATATCTGTAAAAAAAAACCTATGTATATATTAAATTGTTTTTATTTCATTTCTGCGAATTATCCGGGCTTTCGATAATCCAAAAATATATATCCCAACCAACCCGGATAATTGGGAGTCACTGCAGATAAAGACAATAATGTAAATAAGAAACAAATAGCACTGTTTGCCAAATAATATTATAAACATTAAATAAAGGAGTACAAGATTACGGAACATACAAAATACAATGGGTATTTAAGAAATACATACAGAAATTTAGTCAGAAATCTCTAAAAAACGAGTTCACACCGGACAGGTACAAGTAGATTAAAGGATAATAAAACATGAATCTCGTAAAAGTGGGGGTGTGGGTTGGACTGAATTGATTCAATTTAGGGTATAATGGAAGGGGGATTTTGTGTCATTGTGATGTATGTTTACTGACTGAGCTATTCGAGCTTGTAACATTTATTTTACAGGTTTTTAAATGTTTATGCCGGACATGTTAACAAACAGACTTTTTCTTTGAGTAAAACGAATGGTGGCCATCATATTGCGATTATTACTCGATCTAACGACGTTTTAAATATAAAATCATGGCATACTGAAATAAAAATTATTTCAGTATGCGTATCATATGAGAAGCTAATGACTTGCCATGGCACCAGCTGCGGTAGCCAGTTGGTTCGTGTGCTCGGGGTCATTAATTCAACATCATAAAATTAATAAGTTTTAAAACGAACTTAATAATTTTAGTTTTATTCAAACCATGTATCTCTCAGCAGTGTTTCCATTTTATGAAAGTAACAAAATCCTTCTTATAAATGCGTCTTCGTGGTACAATACAAACAAATGTTTACCAAAGATGTTGCTGTATTTACATCTTGTTGTGATATTCTGTACGCACAATAGATGTTAAAATATTAAATAGTATTAAAATATTTAAAAATAACCGTCAATCACAATAAAATTAAAAGATAAAAGATTAAAATATCATATTGTGTTCCCTATCGAGTACTCGATTTACATATGGAACTTTTCATTTTTTCATTAATATTAAAACATTTTTTCATTAATATTAAAACATTTACTTCACAGTCCATATACGAACTTCAACATCAATACGTAATACGAAATTAACATATTTACAACCTGGGATACTACAACAAAATGGTACTACAACGAATGGTGAATCAATATAAAGGACAAAACATCAGAAGAAAAATCATTAAAAAATCCTAAAAAGTAATTCAGTGAAAAGTTTATATATAAAACACCTGATGATGGCTATATATAGCCGAAACATGTTGTGTAAGTTCCATATGTACATCGAGTACTCGATAGGGAACACATTATGATATTATAATCTTTTATCTTTTAATTTTATTGTGATTGACGGTTATTTTTAAATATTTTAATATATGACGCATCTACAATACCTTATGTTAAAATATATAGACCAACGTCTTAAACATTTTATAGGTTTTGTTTCCCTCAGATATTTCAGCAGATATTTCTCCTTTAGTAGCCGTGTCAAAAGATCTCATTTGTGTCACCCCTGCCATGTCTTATCGCGTTTTTCCCTTAATCTACTTATAGGCCTCTATTACAAATTGCTAATTTACAGAATAAAGAAAATCATTTAATATAATAGCATAACTGAGTAACGTATATTAATATAAATTATTTATGTTCGTCAACCCAGAGTTTTATACGAACATTTGTGTCAAGAAAAATGAGTCAGGTTGGGGGATATGAATAGATCCAAAGGTATCTGGGGGTGGTAAGAAGGAGAAGGAAGAGTAAATGGGCTTATATACGTGTTGGCTAGATGTACCTAAATACTGAAACTGGCTTTTTGACAATAAAGTGTCCTTTCATTCATTGGTCACTGCTGGTTTCATTCTTACAATACTTGTTGATCTCAACTCATCCTGGGACTATTGTGGTTTTGAAAAAAAATACACACAATAGAATTTTTAATCTTATCAAAAGTGACGGATCCAAAGGCAGGATATTTTTGTTCAGTCTGAAGTCTGAAAAATCTTGATAATTTCTTTACACTGTGATTCTGATTGTTTATAAATTACCCATTACAAACAACAGATGATAACTATGTCCACAGGAGCGAGGATAAATAAATGTCGCCATCCAATATCCACTCATTGTAGCAGCTGATTATCGGATGACAACACGTATGATAATTATAGGCTCCTTAGGAGAAATAAGTCTTAGATTGTCAATAAAAAAATGCAATACAAATATGAAACTGTGTTCTTATTATTAGGTGTTTATACAGACGTCAAAGTAATTGTATACAGAGCGCTACCTAAAAGTTCGACAGGCGTCAGCTCCATGTTTTACCTATACAAAATTCCCGATGTTAATTCATACTTCTTATTTTCTTTGAGAATATCCGATAAGTCTCAGACAATAAGAAAAGTGACTATAATCGGGGTGAAAGACCTATCTAATGAGAAAAGGGAGCTCATTCACCTCCATTTCTACCAAAGTTATGCCCTGAGTTTTACATCCATTCCGACATGCCTCATTACGGCGTGGTGCTTAAGCACAGGGGGGAAAAACTTACGTTAAGTATTTAGATCCGCCACTGAGACTACATGTATCTTTGACATAAATGACTTGGAAATGGATACAAAAATTGAATTGCGGCTGGACCTGAATGTTTTTCAGGGCTCTTTCAATTTCCGCGACGATCCGTGGACAGACTTGGCTTTCAGATGTCGATCACTCATGGTTGTTCTGACAGTTTGGCGTCTCAACGCTGTAAATAGTGTCAGATAGAATAGGATTCCCACAAGCTGTTTACCTACAAACGTCCTTTCATCTGCGCGGAGTCTTCAGAAGTCAACTGACATCTGACTTACCTCCACGCACCTTGAAGTATACACTGTTAGTTATGGATATACAGTTGTCCAGATATTTGCTAATTCATCCATCTTTGTAGTCAGTAAGCCCGAATCTCTGTTACGAAACTTCCACTCTGTAAATCGCTGATGAAAGACTCTATAACTCCTCTCCCCTTCGTGTTCTATATACACGTTCTTTGGTAGAACGTTTAAGCCTACAAACGGCACACGATGGGGTTACGTAAGCTCGTCATATTTTGTCTTCAAAACTATTTAAAGGATACTAATTATAGCCTGTTGAGAATAGATTTCTACGTTAAAATTTACCTTTAGGAAACGGTCGGACAGACTGACAAAGGCTTCTGATTATTTCATTACAAAAAATAAATAAACGCACGCAAATAGAATTACTAAAATAACTACTGAATTACACCTACTGTGTCTTTCGGAAAAGATTTTTATTGCAGGTATAATATCTGTTACTGAGTCTAAATAATACAGACTTTATAATTTACGCTTCACTGTAAATCTGCTACCTCTTCCCGGATATTTGATTATCAAGTATAAAAGCGTTGTATCAATTGCAAAACTTCCTGAAGGTCGAATGAGATAGGGGTAGGGATAATCACACAGCAATTACGATTTGAAAGAAGGTGATCGTGGCCGATTTCAAAGTTATATTCGGGCAATCTTCGCACAGGAAAGAGTTTAACCCTGTCAAGAATCGAACCGGATATTTACAAAATACAAATATGTTGTTCCCGCTATACGATGCTGCAGATTTCGATATTAAAAAGACATTATCCTTCTCCTCAGCGCTTGTTAATTATGACATGCTAGGTAATACGCAACTTATAATTACCAGTTATTACACCAGAATGCAGAACGCAGATGCCATGGGAGTAGACTTGTTTTTATTTAGTGTTCTGTCTGACGACAGGTCCATATGAACAGGATCCTTCCATCCTTTTCTCGGACTGGGACCTGTTCATATACGTTCTTGGCAGATGATCCAGAAGTGGTTTGCCATTGCCTTCTTCTGTGTGTGAATGGAGTAATTGTTGGGATGCCACGGAGGAAAACTCCGTGTTGCCTAGACCACGGCCTTGCCCAACACAAGTTATAAATTCGGGCACCGCCGGGAATCGAACCCGAGACCCCAGGATTACAAGGCCAGCGTTTTAACCGCTAGACCGTGGCTTATTAGGGGTGTACAGGAGCGAAATGAAATCACAGCGCGTGTCTGGGCTGAACACTGCTCAATACCAGTCAAGTCATCAACATTCTGAATACTTTGTACATGGTCTTCATACCTTCTTCATACGCACAAAATTCCGTGGTTAATTTCTTCCTTATATATTTCTTAAGTGCATAGGGTCATTTTCTGACCTGCTTCAGAGCTTAGTTGTAAGAAATATTTTTAGCCCCCAGAGCATTTTACTTAGTTGGACTTTTACAGAACCAGATCATCGTCATGTTATAACCTGCTCGCGAGAGCCCATCAGTTCTCGAAACAGAAGAAATGTAACAATCTCTTTTTTCACAAATGGAAACAGAAACCGTTCCTGTAGACCTTCGGTGTTAGTGCATGTATCACTGAACGCAGTAGACATTTCCAAAACTTAAATACAACATTGTCTTTTTTCTGATTTCAATGTAATTTATTTTTTGACAAATAAAATAGTTTCAGGAATGGATAGTATTTAAACATTACTCGCCCTGGAACACATGTGTGTTTGACTCGTACAGAACAGGAAAATATAATGGAAAATGTATTGATTGAACTGAGCTCCAACATCAACGAGGACTAAAGATTGTCTTTCTGGACACTCCTGGATATAAAGAGGTCTCAGAAATTCCGGGATCATCCCAATTAAAGTCAAACAGAAACGCCCAGTGTGATCTGTCCTCCCTTCAGCGGGAGGACAAGTGTCAGTTTGCTCTCAGAGTCTGATTACTTGTAGTTTAATCTCTTGTGAGAAGGGTCATACAGCCTCTCGGGCACCATTATGATTGACGCTTTCGCGCGTCAATAATCCATCATGGGATAGAAGTGAACTGACAAGACGATAACGATCGTGACACAATCAAGATTGATCAGCGATTCTCATTGTACGAGATCAACGGTGAGGAGATGCAATGGGTGACCAGAAACACTCGGATCAGCACAAATAAATATTCTATATCGTCCTGGAAGATAGTTTTTACGTGTTACGAATTTCGAGTCCAAGAATCGACCGATTAAGAATAATATTTTCTCAGATTCAAGAAGTTACCTGCCCTTATGAACCCGAAGGTTCAAAATTGTTTCCCTCGTGATGTCTCTTACTACTGCAGAAATATTAAAATAAAACATATTACATCTTAAAAGCCCAGTAACATCTACAGGTACAAACTTCTTTCATGATCAACAAGTCTGTATTTTTTTTCATATAATATGTTGACGTGTTTCGTATTGATGTCAGACCAAACTGGCGTTTTTCCTTCAACAGAATACACTGAGTAGTCTTTTTAATGAGGAAACTTTGTGTTCTCTTTGCGGTACAAAGTGGATTTTTAAATAACATTTTGAAGAACTTTGACTTCAGATAGGCGATTTGCTCTGGTTTGTTTAAATTTTCAAAAATTTCAAAAAAAGTCCAGTAAATAAAGCAACAAATTACTTAAATGATGTCTTCACGCAATATTGTTAGGGTGTATAAATTAAAGAGATTGAAATGGACTGGACGTATAGCACGCACGGGAGTAATAAAAAGTGGGATAAACAAACTGGCAGCAAATTTCAAGGGATGAGACAACAAGAAAATTCTAGACATGGATAGGAGGATAATACTAAAATGGATTTCAGGAAAATCTGGTGTAAACTTGTTAAGTAGACTAAACTGACTCAGGTACTAAACCCTCTGACCCATTACATGAATGAATTTATTCAACACGAAGAGTGTGCAAGTATGTAGACGTTTATCATATCAGTCATAAAATTTCCTAAGACAGAAAAGAATTTTAACACCAAAAAACTATTAACTTAAGAATGTACAAATAAAAACTTAATAAATTAATGCCTTCATATTATGATTTTTTAAAGATACTACTTATTACATAGACATACAGAATATACCTTACTAAATAATAACAAATATTTTGTAAATTTTTCAGTATTTAATTTGTCATCAGTCTATAAGTTTGGTTTCTTATAGCATTACACGATTTTAATGGGTTAATTAGCTATCCACATGTTTTTATTTTTCTTGAAATCTAGTGTAATTTTTTTGTTCTATTATATATCAAAATATTCTACTTGATACTTTTATTGCCCGTACACTCAGTTTATATTACTCTCTTGAACTTTCACACGTCCATGTTGTTTGTATGGATCACAACGTTTCAAACTAACATACTACCACTATCAAGAGGGCTTCTGAATATGGAGACATCATGTTTTTTTCCAAACCACTGGTACCTACCTGTAAGTACAAACGATGCTACAAACCGCAACATCGACACACCATAACTAAATTAATGAAGCAGAGTCTTTCCTGAGAAGCTAATAGTCACTAAGCTAGTCAAGAAATTATTTCACTTTTATGGATCCAAATTTTCATTATCGTATTCTCAAAAATCTGTCACTAGACCATATCCTGAGGCAAATGAATTCAGTCCACACACAGGCTAATCAGGACACTGAAAATTAAAGGAGTTTGATATGAATGGTAGGAGATATTCTCCATAGCACCCTGGCACAGTTACCACGTGTCGTGAGAAAAAATAAAGGAACACATGCGGTCAAACTACTTCGTTAGATTCGCTCGCGCGACAGCAAAGGACACATTTCACACTTATGCTCTCCTTGTTATGTTAAATGGAGTACATCGAATTGGGCCACAAAGCAGAGATGATTATGATAACGCTTGGCCGAACGTATAAATCAAATGCCGGATTATTCAGTTCCAAAATATATTATAGTCTAGTCCGCATACACACATTTATAACACCACTGCCGTATGTCAATCTACCCTGTTACTGATGCTGTATTATGCATTATGTATCTCATCTAAATAATATAGCCTACATAAATTCAGTTCTTACCTAAGATAACACAACACGTCTCCATAACAAAGATCAGCTGGTTAAGGTAATTTAATGAAATAATCGAGTTTACTCGAGGAATTATAAATATACCATGAGTACACTTCGTGGGCATAATGAAGGCTTAGTGATCGTTTAATGAAGCGGTACACATAGTTATCAATGGGCTACAAAATTTTATTATCGTGAAGCCACGGTGGTCTAGCGGTTAGAATGCTGGCCTTGTAATCCTGGGGGTCTCGGGTTCGATTCCCGCGGTGCCCGAATTTATTACTTGTGTTGGGCAAGGCCGTGGTCTAGGCAACACGGAGTTTTCCTCCGGGGGCTTCCCCGGTTTCTCCGTGGCATCCCAACAATTACTCCATTCACACACAGAAGAAGGCAATGGCAAACCACTTCTGGATCATCTGCCAAGAACATATATGAACAGGTCCCAGTCCGAGAAAAAGATCGAAGGATCCTGTTCATATGGACCTGTCGTCAGACAGAACACTAAATAATAATAATAATAATAATAATTATTATTATCGTGTGACAGAAAATGGAAACGTTAAATTTTTATCGTAAGAATAAGATGTCACTGTAAACTCAGATTGAGAGCAAAATCTACACAGGACACATTCAGAATATTAATGAAGTGTAAGTTATAATGTACAGGGGATAATCTGAAACGTTTTACGTACTGTTTAGGTAGTAAACAAAATAGCTTTGAACTTTACACGAAACGTGAAATTTCAAGGTGAATGAAATTGATAAAATTGTCTCTGGCGAACACCCGTTTCAATTCAAAAGAGGAAGTCCGACGTTTCAGAGATTTTCTCTATCTGATTCGCTGAAGACAGAGGCACGGGCCTCTGAAATGTCCGAATTGTGCTCCGAGTTAACGCCACTAATCACTAGTGAGAATTGTATAAACTTTTTTTGGTTTAAAACGCAAACACAATTTTACTTGGATGGAAGAAATCACTTGCCAGATTTAGATGTAGGGAGGATTATAACAAACCGAAACTCATAGAGAAAATAATATGGAGTTATAGATTGGATTAAAGTGGCTCTAGTAATGACCAATAGCGGTACTCTTAGTACTGTACTGTACTGTATGTAGGGAGGATTATAACAAACCGAAACTCATAGAGAAAATAATATGGAGTTATAGATTGGATTAAAGTGACTCTAGTAATGACCAATAGCGGTACTCTTAGTACTGTAACAGATTTAAAAGCTACGCATTTGTAGTACTGAGTAATATAAACTTAATTATCAACTTTTCGAGGACGACCGCGTACCATGAAGTTGGAGATTGATGACCTGGGGCGTTGATTAGTGTATTTAGAACATCGAAATGTTAACGAAAACCCATCTATTTTATTTCATTTTACCCCTCGAAACTGTCGACAAACTTTTTATATTTTTATGTACAAAATTTCATTACATCATGACTGAAGTTTTGTAAAACATTTCTCACGTCCCTATTCATACTACATGACCCTTCAAACGCATGATCCTCTGGCTAATTACATAACAATTATTATTTCATAATTAATGAATGGAGCATGTAAAATAATGAAGGAGATGAGAAAACTGTAAACGTTTTTCTTTTAAACCTGAAGACTGGAGAACACTTGGAAGACCTAGGCGTACATGAGAGTAATATTAAAATGGATGTCAACGTATTCATTTTGGAGGCGGGACGGACTTGGTTGAAAAATAGGATGGTAAGTTGCTGTGAAACTTCGGGTTCCATAAACAATGACTAGATGAGTAACTGTCAGCTTCTCAAGAAGGACTTTGCACCATGGAGATGGTATTTATATTGTTCTCAAAACCTGCCCATGGAGAAATTCAAAATCAACGTTGTTAATATTGTGTACATGCAGACAGACCTTATTTTAGTCGATATACTACAAGTTAGTGCCAACGAGTATTATCGTGGTGGTCAATAATTTGTAAAAAGATTGCGCCGGGTAGTTTCACAAGACGTTGGACAGAACATATAACGAAAATGAGAATATGGAAGAGGAAAGCGAGAGGTGAAAGTTGGAAGACAAGGAGAAATGAATAATAAAGACGAAGGGTAGAGGGAAAATATGAAAAGAACGAGTGGAAAATAGAAATAAAGAGATGGGTAAAATAAGGGGAAGTGGGAAAATATGAAGATGAAGACGAAAGTGAATAAACAGAAATAAAGGAAAAAGTGTGGTTAAAAAGAGAAGGTGGAGAAAAGGGATAAAAAGAAGAGAGGAGAAATAGGGGCGGAAAAAAATAAAAACAGACAGAAGATAAAAATAATTCGTAGTCCATCATTTATATCTTCTTCATACGTGTGATGTTTAGAAAACCATCACCGCATGAAACGGATTTCCTCATGATGACTTGGATCTGGAAGACGTGTAAGAGTCTTCATGGTTAGAATACAGAAGGAGCGAAAGACAGATGAAAAGAAAGCAAACGATAACGACCTAGAAGATTTCATTCGCGGTGCAGACACGCACGCATCAGTACAAGTGGCGTCGTAAACGCTCTTAGAGGCTGCCTTCCTCGAGTCCTGGCCTCTGTTCTATAATAAGCAAACATCGCCAGTGTTCTTCACATACAGACGTTCGGGGGAACATCTTCCCCAAACTTCTGGGAGAGTCGCTCGTAGGAACAAGAAAGAGATGCAACTATGACACAGAGACGGATCTCACAATCAGACGAGGGCTGCCGATACAACTGCCTCAAGATCGCGTCCAGTAGCTCTCTTTGTTATTAGATGTGCCGGAACTTCGCATTCATGTACCGAGGATTTAGTTACATCTTAAGGAAATGATTTGTGAGGACAGGAGTTAGATCAAGCAGCTTACTCCAAATGGCGAGCCTTGGTATTAGCCATGATGAATCTTCGGGCTGTGCTACCAAATAGTTAGTGAGTGTTAATTAATTAGTTAGATAGATAGATAAACCTATGTCCCGATTTACACCGTAATTCCTAGAGAAATCCATAAGAAATCGGCAAGGTTTTATTTTAAAACGTAATCTTAAAATGGCGAATATGTTCGTTAATGAATACATATTCTAAATTAGAAATATGATGACCACGTTATTTTTTTTTAATGATGGAGTAACATTATAATAATAAAATATTTTCAGTTTTAGTTTATTGACTTGTAGCTACAAATCTGCTGGGAAATATTTATGGTTAATTAGCACAAGGCTGACGTAGTATCACGTAGCATTTTTGCCTCCACTGACAGCTGCTCTTCGTTTCAATATCCATAATTATCGTTTGTTACACACGTACGTACGTATTTCTACTACAAGAGTCATATTAAATAGTGCCATTTACATGAACTCAAATATAATCGCGTTAAATTATATACACTAGACCTCTCAAGTAAGTATTTATCACTCTCACACCAAAGTTCCAGACAATGGAATCAAATAAACTTCAACGCAGCTGAAATTATCCAGCCTTCTTATAAGTAAGTAACTTCGTGAAGCAGCCTCCTATAAACCCCTAAAGTTAATTTCCGTTCGTCGTGAAGCAGCCTCTTATAAACCCCTAAAGTTAATTTCCGTTCACAGAACAATCCGCCACTGGTCTCTATTCTGACCCTGATGTGCCCAGTCCACACCTCTCCTTATATTTTCTTTTAAAGTCAATTGTATTATTATCCTACCATCTATGTCTAGGTCTTCCGAGAGTTATCTTCCCTTCACTTTTTCTTTTCTTAAATTAAAAGGACAGTATTTGTCTTGCCTCGACTTTGACTCGGGGCTGTTTCTTCCTGTTCGTCTCTATGTGAAACAGGCTCTGGCTGTTAAATAACAAAAAAGTAACAAAACGTTTTATTGTTTACATCTACCAAGCTCATAGAAGCAGGTCGAATGACTGAAGCTACACAAGAAGGTCGGCCCGAAATCCTTTTTGAAGTGGTTTGTCTGGATGGCTTGTGCCATCAGCACCAGACCCGGCTTCTGGTTGAGGGGAGGAAAAGCCACTGTAACCACATCAAGAGTTGTTGAAGTCTGGGCATGTGACAGAGACGGCAGCTAGACCTGATAGCACGCTCAATAGAGACTGCTTTCCTTTGAGAAGTTTCGCTTTTATAGTGCTTAGAATTGGCTAGCAGATAAGTCGAAATCCTGAAATTTATTAACGGGCAGAACGGAAGCGACATATTTCGCTAAAAGGATTAGGTGCTTGAAGCCACTTCAAAATTTTATAAAGTAATCTACTTCTGTGTCTTTCTGAATCTCATTTTCCTCAACTTGAGTGTCGAGGAACATTGGTGTGATTTGTTACGACATAAACGTACGGCTACATTTTGAAATCAGATGCGTTTTTTTTTAACATTTAATAATATTACAGTCCACAAAGTATTGTGAGATTTCATTTAGTCCTGTTTTGTCATCTCACACGTTTGTGACGCTCCTTCCTTGCTAAATTTTGTAATATCTCAACGCGTCTCAAATTTAATTTATTTGTAATATATATTCTGATACTGAATTTCTGTCATAATAACCATTTTCAATTCTGATAACGTATCTGTCATACTATTCACTTATTTCGATTGAACACAGACTTTATGTAGAGGTTGATAATTGTTCTTGTGGCCAAGAAAATCATTATCTTTAATGAAACCCAATGGTTCATCACTGCCCTGAATTGATCCCTACCCTAAGACAGAGAAATCTAGTTAACTTACATTCATCTTGCTTCTCTAAGCATAATTTATTACTTGTATCTGAAATGTTGGTAATCTGTTCAAAATCTCTATGAATTTAATTAATATTATAAAATCTCTTCAAGTCTGAGAACAATTCAAATAGGCTAAAATTTCGGTAGGAAAATTAAGGAATTTACTTAAGTGCAGATTGAAGAAAAAATGTGTGAAGATGTGAACTGGGCTGAACTGCTTCAGGAGAGACCCAAGTGATGGCTTTAGTGACCTCCTCCCCCACACAAATACGTTATTTACATCGACAGTAACTTAATGTGGATAGTCAAAGACCTTAAAACAAAAATGAAACAAATTAATGTTTCTTAAGAGTAATGAAAGCTCCAGTTTTAACACACAGATCAGAAACCTGAACATTAACAAGAAAGGTAAAACACTGGAATTGGGGGCAATTCGTGTTTTCCAGGTATGTTGCAAGAATATGTTATCCCTACAAAAACATAAAACAAATGAAGACATTATAAAAGAGATATAACACAGAAGTAGACATAATTCAGGAGAGTTTTAAATATGTGACAAAAATAAATGTATAAATACCCGGAATGCGATGAAGAGACCATCGATAATTCCAATGAGGACCGGAAAGGTTAGTTGGTTCATGCTACGAAGCTGATAATGAAGATGTATTAACACATTTATGCTACCTCCATGTCGTTAATATTAATGTCCACAAAGTATTGTGAGATTTCATTTAGTCCTGTTTTGTCATCTCACACGTTTGTGACGCTCCTTCCTTGCTAAATTTTGTAATATCTCAACGCGTCTCAAATTTAATTTATTTGTAATATATATTCTGATACTGAATTTCTGTCATAATAACCATTTTCAATTCTGATAACGTATCTGTCATACTATTCACTTATTTCGATTGAACACAGACTTTATGTAGAGGTTGATAATTGTTCTTGTGGCCAAGAAAATCATTATCTTTAATGAAACCCAATGGTTCATCACTGCCCTGAATTGATCCCTACCCTAAGACAGAGAAATCTAGTTAACTTACATTCATCTTGCTTCTCTAAGCATAATTTATTACTTGTTTCTGAAATGTTGGTAATCTGTTCAAAATCTCTATGAATTTAATTAATATTATAAAATCTCTTCAAGTCTGTGAACAATTCAAATAGGCTAAAATTTCGGTAGGAAAATTAAGGAATTTACTTAAGTGCAGATTGAAGAAAAAATGTGTGAAGATGTGAACTGGGCTGAACTGCTTCAGGAGAGACCCAAGTGATGGCTTTAGTGACCTCCTCCCCCACACAAATACGTTATTTACATCGACAGTAACTTAATGTGGATAGTCAAAGACCTTAAAACAAAAATGAAACAAATTAATGTTTCTTAAGAGTAATGAAAGCTCCAGTTTTAACACACAGATCAGAAACCTGAACATTAACAAGAAAGGTAAAACACTGGAATTGGGGGCAATTCGTGTTTTCCAGGTATGTTGCAAGAATATGTTATCCCTACAAAAACATAAAACAAATGAAGACATTATAAAAGAGATATAACACAGAAGTAGACATAATTCAGGAGAGTTTTAAATATGTGACAAAAATAAATGTATAAATACCCGGAATGCGATGAAGAGACCATCGATAATTCCAATGAGGACCGGAAAGGTTAGTTGGTTCATGCTACGAAGCTGATAATGAAGATGTATTAACACATTTATGCTACCTCCATGTCGTTAATATTAATGCATCGTCACTTTTTAAAGAGTAACATAATCCTGATTACGTTTATCGGAGAGGATCAGAAGGATAGATGATGGAGAAAGTGGAACTATTGCCTCCGGGCCTACCGAGCACAATCAAGAATCATTCTTAAATGAAAGTAACAACTGAATATTGCCATTTTAAAATGTATCAAGAATCATTCTTAAATTAAAGGAACAACTGAATATTGCCATTTTAAAATGGGCTACAAATTATGAAAGAAGCGAGAGGGATTAGTCTATATCCTTGTTGCCTGGCTGCGATGATAGGCAAAAATAACATTTAATCACAGAGTTTCATGTTTTTATGAATTTGAGGACTGCGTGTGCATGCCTCTAAATTTAACTTCAAGCCTTAAAATGACAAGTTCCGACTGTGAAATAGACCGTAACATTAAAGTTTGTAAGTATCTATTTCTCTTCATTTAGAAAGTTTTCATAAGTAACCTCTCTGTCCTTTCGCCTTTGAAACTTAACAGTTACCAAGAAGTGAGGTTGACATTTTGCTGAAGAGTTTTCTGTTGGTCGGCGCCACATCTGTAAATGACTGTGTCTCCAGTCCACAGTCTGTTAGCTTTGAAGTAGAGTGTAAGAAGACGCCTGACCTCTCGGCACTTGAGGAGCCATCAGTGATGACGCTGGCTGCGGTCGAGCATGGGTTATTTCAGCTTCGAAACGGTATGTGGCTTCCATAGAAAGACTACTATCTCTGTTATAACAAACTCAGAATTAAAGAAAACCACATCAAACAACGGAAAGGGATTAATTTCCGGTTGGATTCCAGTCACAAAAGTTTATGAGTTTACTTTCTGTTAGTGAAATTTGTAACACACGTGTATATGTCTGTATTTGTTTTCAAAGAACACATTCAAAGCTGTAGTCAGAGATCTGTTTTAGGAAACCGCTGGCAAAGCTTTGATAATGGACCACATAACGCTGTTCCGTTCTCAGCTCAATTTGAAGTGAAAATATTAGTGAACTGTATAAACATTAATTTTTGCCAATCTTTTCTTGGCTATTTAACAAGGGTGCTTCTCTCCGTAGTTACGTTTAAAACTAAACTACAAGAAAGTTACTTCCCAGAAAAAATTTCACGATAAGCAGTCTGATGCAATTATGTAATAGCAATCAAATACACACACTGGGAAACTGGGAACGACCCGTTCTTCAAGTTCCTGAGCACTGCGGGACCAAACTTTTCGTTGGCTCGATCTATAGACATTCGGTAGGAATCCTTGGACGAGGGATCGGCCCTTCTCAAGGCCTCTACCTGTACACAGGACAGCACAACACAGAAAAACGCGGAGAAACATCCATGGCTTGAGTGAGATTCGAACCCACGGTCCCAGCGACCAAGCGGCACAAGGCCCACGCCTCAGAACGCGCTCATACTGCGGACACCAAATACACATAGCATAGTAATTCTGAAACTTTCACCAGAATTTGATCTTTCATCTTTAACGTAGGTGAAGGTGGTTCAGTTCAGGCCAGGATTATTTTCCCGTTGGACCACAGGGCCAGGAAATCCCTCCTGGAACAATTTTTAAAAATTAACAGTCAACTTTTTTCCTTAAAAATTATTAATCAGAAAAGACAATTTTACCATGGGAAATTTTCATACAAAAAGTCTTATTAAAATATGCACAAATTACTATAGAGATTTGTTATATGTTTTAAATTTGCTCCTTCAATACTTTTTACTTGAAACAATTCTTACCTGTAAAACTTGCATTTTAGGCAGAGTTTTTAAGTCAATAACATGTGTGGTACCAGTTCCAAATTTCAGCTTTCAAACAAGCTACACTGACTGACGATTTTCGTCATTTTATTTAACCTCTCCAGATAAATTGTAGATAGGTACCTCAAATTAGACCACAGCCGCTTATTTCCACACCCTTCCCAATTCATTATTCACTATAATCCTCTCATACGACGCTATGTAGCCTGAGGTACTGAAAACATCGCTGAATAAACTATAAATATTCATCGCCCTGATGATGGAGGCAGTATGACCTCTGAAACGTTACAAAAATTCCATATATAAAAATCGTAGGCTAATAAAGAATTTATAATATTATGGAAGCAACATACATGAATCACATACGACCTACATACAACATTGCAACATTACATGTTTTAATGTGCTTGAAATTTTTAACTATATTATAATGTTCTGTTACTTCAAAAATGTTGACAAACGAATATGTACCATATATATCGAACGCTGGGTTTTTAAATTATACCGTGTTGAAGAGAATTATTATATAAATTATTTATTTATTTCTTTGTTTAAAGTTTTAACGACGCTGTCAAGTAGCTGAGATTGTGTAGCGTTGAATGAAATGATATAGAAGTAAGCGACCTTAACAAGATTTAAGGTAATCTTCCAAAAATTATCTGGAAACATTGAGGAAGTACACAAAAAATACTAACTCAAGATAATTTGTCTCCGGGCCAAAGATTTGAACCCAAAAACCCTCGAATACAAAGCATCAGTGCTACCACCCAACCATGGAATCGTGATTCTTTAAACGAATAGTTTCCAAAATTACAAATTGTTTTCTGTTTTCCATTCCCTATGACGACATGAAAAGTTTTTTTTTTATTTAGCTGGGAACATAAAATGCTAATCAGATAAAGCTGGCCCCATTTTCGATCAGCGGACTTCTCGAATACACGCGCTCAGTTACAAATTGAATCATCATGAATTCCCTTTTTTCACCTCGGCGAGTAAACAGGTAAGACGGCCGAGGCGCTCCGCAGTGGAACGATCAAGTTTGCTGATGGAACCTCGCAGGCCGGCCCAACATTCGCTCGCCTAATTCAATTAAAGTCGCTTCAAGAAAATCACTTCGAGGGTCGAGAGTGTTCTACAAGACTTTGGGGGACAGTAAAAGGAATCATGGTGGTCAATTACACTTCCTGAACCAGTGATTAGCGACCAAATCACGTATCCTTCGAGGATTGAGAAAGCTTGGAGTACAAGGGGAACAGCAAATCTGCTTCAAGCGATGTAATGCAATTCAACCACTGTACGGAAATCGACTCTATTTTGTCTCCAGAGTTCACATCTTCACCTCAACGTATTTCCTGCAGTTTCTTATTATTTAAGGTGTCCGTAACTACACGGCGTACAGGAATAGATTGGTAAGCCTGATGTGAAGAAAAAATCTTAAGACCCGGGCGTGCATGGAATGATAAGTTGATATTAAAATGGATCTTACTAAAACGTTGTGGGAGGGTGTGGACTGCATTTATATGAATCAGGATAGGGACCGATAGCGGGCTTTTGTTAACACTGGAACGAACCTTCGGGTTCTATAAAATTCGGGCTTTGTCTTGATTACCTGAGTAAAACTTAAAATATGTAAAAGTGGTTATATAAAATTCAAGCATCAGATGGTGTTAAAGAGATGTAGGGTACCAGATTAGACGAAACTAATTTTTGATGGCTGTTGGCCAAAAGCCAATATACCAAGAAGGAAACATTACGAAAATTAAATAAAGTCCAGTTCTTAATTTCAGGACCAGATGAAGATGAACTGACAACGTCAAACTACACGATAGATTTAGTGTCAACGGAAAAATCTCTGGTAATTTAACTAGGTAGAAACCACAAGTAGGTATCGACGAATTACAACGTATCTTACTAAAATGATAATCGGTACACTCTTTATTCGTCTCTGGATCCCCAGAGAAGATCATTTTAATCGTGTGATGGACAATGTCGGAAAGGGAGGGGGCGATATATGTCTTAAAAACTTCATCTGGAGCACAGTTATTCAGAGAATTGACGACAGTTTAAATGATATACGTCATTTATCATTCATAGTTCATGAATAGTTACTGAGTAGAAATGAATGATACGTTTCAATGTTCCATTTGTAAAGCCTGCAACATTGACAAGAATATTCAAACTGGTCTAATTACATTAGAATATAAAGTAATTTATCAATTTTGTGTGACAACCCACACATGTACGTTGACAAGGTAAAGATTCTATGGTGCATTTTTGTATAAAGCGTGAAGGTAAAAATACATTGAATTAAATTACACGGGGGGGGGGGCTGTGAGAAGGTAGTAATCTATGCATTTCTAATCTGAGCACCAGACAGTGAAGAATGGACAGCTTCATGCTCCGGCTGCTTCACCCTCAGTGGGGAAAGCCGCTGGTATCCCCAGGGTAAGTAATTGAGCTGGTTCAGGACCCGGTAAACGCGAATTAGAAGATCTGTCTGCACAGATCAAATCCATCAAAAAAAGTTCCTAATCTCCTTGATTTATGTCAGTTTAAACAAGTGGAAACTTATAAGAATGAAACACGTTAACGTGAATACTTATAAAGATTTGTCACATAATTTACGAGAAAACTTATTCTAGTTAGCTATTTGTTAGCTTATTTAACGACATTTCTTCAACTGGATAAAAATCTTCGTCAAATGGGAACATGATTATGGATGACAAATTATGAACGACATCGAAGAAAGCGAATCCTGTAAGATTTGAGGTTTTCACAGCGGTGATTATGAAGATTTCTGTATT
>NW_019059892.1:201444-222790 GCF_000696155.1 Zootermopsis nevadensis
CACAGCGCAACAACCCAGAAGACAGAAATCTTCATACTCACCGCCCTGATGATGGAGGCATTATGACCTCTGAAACGTTGGTAAACATCGACCAGACTACACAGCGCAACAACCCAGAAGACAGAAATCTTCATACTCATTGCCCTGATGATGGAGGCAGTATGACCTCTGAAACGTTGGTAAACATCGACCAGACTACACAGCGCAACAACTCAGAAGACAGAAATCTTCAAAGCGAATCCTAGGTAAATATATTAGCTATCGAGTTTGAAAAGAATCACGGAAAACCTTAGTCAAAACAGACAACTTTCTTATTGTCTTATTTTTTATTTCAGTTACTCTACTTGAATTACGAATCGCCCCGTATTTCTTCAGCTACTCAATGTTATTCCTTAGGAAAAGCATCGCTTGCTGATTCCGTTCCACTAGTTTGTGCGTTAGATACGACTTGGATTCTGACACGATCAGCTTTGTTTCCATTAGCATCTTCTTTAAATCAGACTTAATCACTACAGCTCCTACATTTTTACATCTAACTTATTAAGCTCTGCTGTTGTTTTTATATAAATAAATGGAGTTTCTACTCTTTAATAATATTCGAAATGTTTCTTTCCCTTCGTTATTGTCAGTTTAAGTTCTATAATTTTATATTTTACTACAGCATCTCTTTCTCTGTATTTCACTGCAAATAAATTATATATGTACTCATTTTTCACACTAAACATATTCAAATTCAAGGTCGCAGAAATCTTTACTAACACAACTTATACATAAAAATTTTAAACCTATAATTTTTAATTTACAACTTATGTTATACACATCACGCAATCTTAGGCAGACACTGAATCATTTGAAATAATGTAGGTGTCATAATTTATTCCAAGAACTTCTTGTAAAATAATTAAATTCTTCTCTCCTATTGTTATAAAATTACTTTCACTATAGAATAATTCAAAGCAATGTGTGTGTGTGGCAAGATTATCATCATTCGTTTGTATGCAGAAGGCCAGAAGGGAGGGGCAGGTTATACGTTGACACCTTCGTTTTATCAAGACAGAACACTAATAATAATAATAATAAGTACTGTATGTTTAATACCATCACAGCTACGAATTAAATAGTTGATCGAGTATCGGTTTCTCCATGCTCTCAGTAGCAATGTTCTACAAAGAGTCTGCTATATTAATTACAAAAAAATATAACTAAAAATAACATTTTCCTGTTATATCAAACACATTTCGGAATCAGGAGAGAAACTCGCTCCCCATTACTTGCAGTTTATGTGTTATTATCCGGCTACTATTTGAGGCGTGTACACGATTTAAGAGAATATGGCTTTAATTTGGTCCAGGTTATTATTTTGTATCGGTTTTCAGTACAACGTTTACGGAGAGCCTACTACTGAAATTCCAGAATTAGACCTCGTGGGCCATTTCTATTTTCATTACAGTAAAAATATGGAATAATGGACCTTGAAGTTAAACGACGGATCGAACCACGCAAAAGTTTAGGAACATTAAGCCTAACATTCCTTTTCTCAGATGAATGTTGTTCCGGACGTAAACAGGCGTGAAAACCACGTTTAAGATCTTTCGTATGTGAAATATGAGCTGGGTTTTACAGCGGGTAGATTATTATTTTTTGGTACTGAAACATGATCACCCACTACATAACCGTATTTATGCTTTGCAACGCTCGGCAGTTTTATTACTCTTGAAGAATTCAATATAAAATGCTACGAAATACTTAATTATTGTTTTGAACGTCATTTAACTTCCTGACTGCCAAAGTCGATTAGTCTCCGATTCTTCCTTTCCTAATAAAATATGAGTGGTATAAAAACGAAGTCCACCTAAAAGTTTTAAAAATTTGGAGTAAACAAACACTCTTATTAAATCTAATTCATAATTGTATTTCATTAATTCCTTCATTATCTCTTATCTTTTCCTTACCTTTCTGTTGCTTGTTCTATATACAAATGCACGCACGCAAACATTCATAAATATATACGAGGTGCGATCGGAAAGTTTCAAGACTGCGCCTATAAAAACCCGTACACTTATCTCAGGTATTAAATTCATCCATCACCCTCGAAGTAGTTTCCCTGGGAGTGAACACAACGATCCCAGCGCCGCTGCCAAGCCTGGAAGCATCCCTGGAAATCTTTCTTTGTCAGCCTGTCAAGCACCATCTGCGATTCTGCCTGAATCTCTTCTATCGTCTCAAATCTCCATCCCTTTAGCTGAATTTTCATCTTTGGGAAGAGGAAGAAGTCACACGGAGCTTAAAAAGGAAGTTGGGGTCGGTTCTTGCAAGATCTTTGAGCTCCTGACAAACGAGAAGTCAAGGCGATTCTGCTTCTGGTCCTCAGACAGGAGCCTTGCGTCGCATGTGGAGTTCTTCCTTTAGAATCAGCTGACAGGCCCCATAGCCTATCCCAACAATGTCGCACAAGTCGTACAAGTGATGGTACGACGTCGATCTTCGTAACAGTTTCGGGCGTTGTGCTCGAAGATGGTCGTCCAGAACGCTCGTCATCATCGACAGAGGTTCGGCCATTTTTAAAACGTGAATGCCACACAAAAGTTTGCGGACTCCCCAAATGCTTGCTTGAGCATTTCATAGGTTTCCGTAGCCGTTTTGGCGAGTCTTTGGCAAAATTTGATGCACACGCCATTCCGAAATCGCAGGAGGGTCGGTGTAATGCACTACCAAAACGCCCGTAACTAAGAAACAAATGCTAATTCGATGATGCCGGCTGGCACACTGATTCACTATGAATGTAGGCCGCACCCCCTAGCAGCAGAAGCTCGTACTACATCCGGTTCGCACTCTATTGGGCCTACATAATTAGTACTGTTAATCAAATGGGGCTATATTATTAGATAAATAAAAGTAAAATAAGAGACCTCGGCACTAGATTGGGTGAGCGGTCAGCATCACGCCCCGGCCGTCCTTAACCCCCGGTAGAGGACTGAATAGGAGGCTGGGTGGGACCCAGAGGCTAGATGAAAAAATCCAAAGAAGGGCCAAATATATGGGACATCTAGCATGCATAAAATATGAGAAATGAACGAAGAATTTGAGCAGAAAACGTGAAAGGAATAGACTATTTGGAAGACTGAGCGTAAAATTAACCTTGGGAATATAATGTGTGATATTATGGACTTGTATCAGAAGGCTTGTGAATTTGGAAATGAAATTTCGTGTACCTTGACAGACGGGTATCTTTTTGTCTGAGTGGTAACTGATAGCGTCCCTCGAAGGACTCTGTTCAACAGAGTTCGTCATGGAATTTGATGAGGGAAATTTCGTTCCAGATCTTCACGAAGGCACTGAGTAAGGGGCAAGGTTCAGTCATGTGGCTTGGGTTAAAGCCTAAACCTAATGGCTGACCTTCAAACATTTCAGGTCTGGTTACGAGTTGCGCTCTGGTAATTACGATAACCGAAATTATTCGAATATTTAATTCAACATTGTCCTCAACATTATGTTTAATCGCTTCCACAATATAATTACTGTACGTAACACTAAGCTAAAATACTTTTGCAATAAACAAAAGCAAATAACCAAGTCCATTACTTGTAAAAATTATACTTCGCCCACTGCAAAATGTTATTTTTTTTTTATATCTTTTTTTTTATATCTTAATATATCTTTATCTTAACCGCTCCATAATATCACACAGCGCATCACTTACAACCTGGTATAAACATCCAAGCACAACATTAAAGGAAGAGACTTAAAAATCAAACAAATCAATATACGCAAAGCAAGATGTGCAACAGTTTTTAAAACAGTTTTTAAAATTGATTGACCTGATGATGGTGTAATACACACCGAAACATGTCGTCAATATAAATGTAACAAGATCTAGTATCTAATGTAAAAAAAAAAAATGTAGTTTTAAGTAATTTTAACAACATTTTTAAGTTTGTGTATGGACGGTGAATAAATTATTGTTATTGCAAAATGTTATATAGCTACTTTTTTTATTTAAGGCTGCATCAATGAAGTGAAATAGGTTAGAGGTCGTAATTCTTTGTCTTGGCGCTCATACAGATACATGGGGTCCTTTTGCTATGCAGTGAAATATCGCCACTGGGGGAGATTACGTTTCGCCTAGCTCCAGTGTTTGAGGCTGAGTGAGAGAGGATTTATTAGCGTCCCCCGACTTCAGGGCCGCTAACGCGTTTACGGTGCTGTTGGTGTACCTTAGCTGCCTAATCATTTCACTGCGCTAAACCTTTAATTTCTAAACATAATTAGGAATAACAGTTGGTATTCCTGTATCTAAGGTATGTGATATCACTTCTAACTGTAGGCCTACTGATTTCTCGGACGTAAACCATTTCGAAGTTTAATTAAATTGTTCTATACCACCACAATTTTAATTACTATACAAAACAATAATCTTACCTGTTGTTTTGTATGGGTGCGAAACATGGTCTCTCACTCAGAAGGAGGAACACAGATTACAGGTGTTTGAGAATCGGGTGTTGAGGAGGATATTTGGGCCTAAGAGGGAAGACGATGGGGCGTGGAGAAAACTGCACAATGACGAACTTAAAAATCTGTACTGCTCCCCCAGTATTGTGAGGGTGATTAAGTCGAGAAGAGTGAGATGGGCGGGACATGTAGCGCGCATGGATGGGACAAGAGGTGTGCACCGGGTACTGGTTGGGAAGCCTGAAGGGAAGAGACAGCTGGGGAGACCTAGACGTAGATGGAGGATAATCTCAGGCGGGATCTATGGGAGATAGGAGTTGAAGGAGACTGGATTTTGTTGGCCCAGGACAGGGTCCGGTGGAGGGCTTTGGTTAATTCGGTGATGAACCTTCGAGTTCGGTAAGCCATCTAGTTAGTTAGTTATAGTTTTGGGGCATTTAAGGAAATAAAACGATTTATATGAAAATCACGTTAATTTAAACTTACAAATTTCACACCAACAGTAATTTTAACATGGAAGCCGTTCTGATTTCATGAAATGAAAACGAGACTGTTTTTAATGCAGTGACATGAGATTCTTTGCGGAAATACCTGCATTTTCGAAAAAAGGAAAGTGTCTTCCTTTGTAGAATGTAAGGCATAAGCTGACAGTATATAATCTACATTAAACTTCGGAAGTCTTTATGATACATAATATAAATATGTTGGTATAGCACGTGAAAAGTTTATGCTGATATAATTTATAACTAACACGTATACAATTTTTAAACACAATTTTTCATATGTTATTAATATACTTAATAAAACAGTGATAACCTTTCAGATGTAGGCTGCCCTATACATGACACCCCTGACGTAATAAGAACATATAATTTTGGAAACTGTGCTAGAAATGAACCACTAAATTGGATAAGTATTAATTTGTTTAGATCGAAGCATTTGAAGGAAGTTCTTCACAGACCTTTCCCTTATACGTTTTAATTCTTTCCGATCTAACTTCAGAGGTACCTATAGAGCTCCAAGTTAGTCTTCTCCTCACCCCGCTTTATAACGTTGCACTAGATATATTGTAATACATTAAAAATAATAAAATCCTGCTGGTTACTCTAAAATCCCTGTGTAGGAGAGAAGTTAAGCCTGGGAATTCAATTTAATTGAAATCGAACAAACAGGAGTAGTATCTTGGAAGAGAATGACAATGTTCTTCTGCGTTTTGTTGCGAACTTCAGGCCTGAAGATGAAGATGGAATGTTTCTCCTAAAAGGTGACATCTACCGACGAGTCTACATTTAGCCTAAACCCAAAGGGATAACATCGTCATTCTAAATGTCGTAAAAGCCTCAAATCTCATACCTTGGAAGAGGTTTCATCCTCATGCTATTAGTGTTTATAGGCCTACCTAGCCTTCATTTAAGAAAGTTTGAAAATGATTAATGGAGATTCGAGAATAATCGTGTGTATAAAACTGAACGACGAGCCGGCAATTCGAGAATAGTAAAACAATTTTTGCTTTAAGGAAAATTT
The DNA here is from genome assembly GCF_000696155.1 of Zootermopsis nevadensis. The sequence continues at coordinate 207,418 of NW_019059892.1, forward strand.
TACGTTCATAAATTACAAGCTGAAATTCACAGTTCTGCAGAACACATTTAGTGACACGCCGCTCAGCGAAAAATTTAAAAACTAAGTCTGTTACTAATAAGGTTATAGAAAACAGACTTTGTCATATCTTCGAAAGAGACTGAGCTATCAAAATAAAACTGGCAAAACAACATTAGTGAAGAGACAGACATCCTAATAGGTACGGTGTATACAAAAAATATCTGAGTTTCTACTTCATATAGACTATTGTATAAGTGGAAATCATAAGAATACTTCAACATAGTCGTTGTTGTGTAGGATACCGCTTAGTACTTCGAACAAAGTTTTAATGGCAGTAAAAGTCGTGAAGACTTACCTTACAAAGCACGAAACAGGCCGTCTTTTTCCATCTTACTTGATATCTGAAAACAAATAACAATTTTTAACTTGAATCTATAATCACCTTGTTGTTATAATAATTTTTGGGATATACTTCTTCGCTAAAGAGTCCAGGTCGACTCCAGGACAAACCCGACTTATCTAATATGTACCGATGCTCTTTGCTCGGTAATAAAGACGTCTGGAGCATGAAGCTCAACATTAAACCCAATCCCCCCTCTAGTGTACATATTACAGGCTTCTTCACACGGGTTTTTAGCGCAGACCAGTTACTGGAGAGAGTTACCAGTAAAATGTTTAGTTACTTGAATATCAGCTAAATCTAAATACAACTAATAATAATATATCAATCCAGTAGCTCATGCCAGTAACAACTTCTTGGCCCTAAACGCGCTTAAACAAGGCTTAAGAACGCGTGGCGATATACCGGGCGCAAATCCGAGCCTTTTAAAAGAAATTTCCTGAGTTGTGGCATGATCTATCTGACATTGGTGTTTTTCCGTCTGCGTGTTTAATCTCCGTAATAACTGAACGAATTTCGGTTAAATTGACTACTGTTCTAATTCAGTTCTTGGTTCGCATCGATCATTATCTTTAAATTTGTCTATACGAAATTGCTAACTTTCATAAATTTAGTAAATGGTAACCATAATATAAAACTTGATACACATAAAACATAAATCTCCTTAGAATATACGTTTACTTTCGATGCGGTTAATGCCTAATCAGCTAAACGGGAAATATATATAGATTACGTCAATTTGCATTTGACGAAATTACAAGTAAATCTATAATAAAATTCAATGCAACTCCGTTTACATATAGACTATTAATTAATTCTAAAGAGTTATAATAACAAATCTAAAACCTCTTGACGATGGTGAAGAGTCAATTGAATAAAAATTTCCTTGGATATTATCCATCGTCTAGTAAATATAAAACGTAAAAACGACGTTTCGGAGATAGGGATTAACTCTATCTAGTGGGCCTGACTGAAGACGGAGATAGAGTCCCATCTCCGAAACGTCGTTTTTACGTTTTATATTTACTAGACGATGGATAATATCCAAGGAAATTTTTATTCAATTGAGTTATAATAAGTTGAGATTTTTTCTCATAAAACCGAATTTGAAGTGGGCCCCATTCGACTATCTTATATTCAATTGTAGCTACAGGATCAATTAAATGTTAAACGTAAACTCATATCTACTAGGGGTATCCAAACTTTTATTTTCACCAATTTGTTTATTTATATCTTTAATAAAACTTTTTTGTACGCTGTGCATAACGAATTAAACACTGACACAATATCATATTAATATCTTATCATCACAGCACGTGTAATTCAATTCTTTCATGTGCAGTTTCCAGTCATATTTTGCCCATCCCTGGCCTGTATACTATCTCTATAAACATACGAGCAAGGTGTCTTGGTCGCAAATCAAAGCGAGATCAACCCCCAAAGCTTTTGAGGGCTCTTTTGTCTTCTCTGGACCCCGTGACTGGTACAATGGTGTTAATTAGGCTGTCTGTACAATGCGCCTTGCTTCTTGGCTCCATCTATCAACGTCAAGAAACACACAGCCACCCACACTGTCCTGCCCCAGCGTCTAATCTCATTCTGCCACAAGCTTACTGTCAGCTGGATACAATGCGATGCTGATGATACGGTCTGTTGTGCCTACCAAAGTCTTGCTGTCTATTCCTTGTTCATGGATCCAAGAAGCCCTATTTCCTAGACTATTAGCAAAAGTACGGAAGCAACACTGTTTCTCAACGTAGGATTTGAGGTTTTCATGCTGGTTAGTCTAATGATGGCTGTCTTCTGGGCGATAGCCCTGATGATGGAGGCAGCAAGGACTTCTGGAACGTTGGTAAACATTTACCATGTTACATGGCGCTACAACCCACAAGACAGCAATCTCACCACGTTGAGACACACTACAAAGATGCGTAGTTAAATACATTTTGTCACACCAGGCCATGTTATTTTAATCTCGATTTGAGTAAATTCACATATACAAGCTACTGTGAGAAAGTTCACAGTATAACAACAAATTTTAATGTATTAAGAGCTGAATACGGTTTATTATTTATAGCCATAGAAACCTTTAAAAATATTTTAGATTTTACTTTAACAAGACCGTGCTCAAAATACGAATATGTGGAAAACAATTTTAGAAATTCCTTCAAGAACGTGGTTTCAGATGATTTATTATAAGCTAATGCAATTGTAGTTCTGTACAAAAGGTTACAGGAGAAACTTGACCTAATTGTTGCTCTAAGCCAGTTGAATCCCCTTCATATCGTCACAATATTAATTTAACATCTGCACGTATTTCTAGTGGTCTCTTCCCTTCGAGTTTCCCAACTAAAATTTTGTATGAATTTCTCATCTAACCCGTGCTTCATGTTCCACAGCCTTGACTTCTCCGCCCTAAAAATACTTTAAGAAGAATAATGAATGAAATTCTTTCATCCTAATTTTTTTTCGTTTTCTTACGTTTAAACTTATCTACTACAGAAAAAAAAATCATTTAGTTCTGGAAAGAAATATTGGAGTGCTAGTGTATTTTCAGATACATTCCTAGCAAAGTTATAGGTCTAGCCGTATTTAATGAGAAATAACATTGATTTATCGTAGACACAAATACACAACCGCAAATCATAGATTGGCCAAGACACTCTATAAATACACAATTATATTACATAATATTACATTAAACAGATTAAATCGAATCAGTTTAAAATAAAAGTTGTTAATTTTTGGGCTGAACTTAGAGACTATAAAAATTATGTCCATCTGTTTGTATGTTACGTCAAACTTTAAAAAAATGCAGGTAAAGATTTATTGTTAGACATTACATTTACATGATCTACTGATTATAAAATACAGAAAATAAGTAAAGCTGTTCCGCTACGCGCCATGTAGGCGCTTGGATGGAGAGGTGGATATTATTTTTGTCATTTTTATTATATTGGGTCTAAATTCAAATTTGATCAAGAAATTTTAGTGCAGTCTAAGTTAATATAGAACAGAATTGGAAGTAGTACTTTCACATATAAAACACGCGGACGGACACGAACAAATACGGTCTCCTCATAATGCACCCATTATATGTGCAAAATACCAACCAACAAAAGTCAATACGTTTATTTCCTCTGACATTTAGCATCTGTAACTTATTTTATGTCATAATAAATTAAATATTTTGATTTAGAGATTTAATATATTAACAGCGGTATATTCATGGATTGTAGTATTCTAGACTGCTACACACTGTAGCCCGTTTACTCTGAAGGTAGAAACAAAAGGTCCTTCGGAACGTTGAAAAACAACCTGCAAGGTTAAACGGTAACTTTTCATAGTTATGAAAATAGCTGATGGCATTGGAATTGACGAAAGTCCATAACCCTCAAAATATGCCACTGGGTTAACACATCTACACCCTAAGAAATCTCTAACTTATGGTGACAAAAGATTTACTTTACATGAACCACAATGGTGACGGTGTGAAAATCTGTTCTTTGCCAAATGAGTCATTCTAGACACGCATATATTACACCGAAGTTTGCGAGGCTGTTTCTACCCCATTACACCTCTACTTACTGTACAAGTGGAAAGTTATTATTGTTTTGTGCGTACTTCCTATTAGCTTGCAGTTTGACAAGGGTTGTCATCTCCGGCTACCCTGCTGAGAGTTAATTGCCGCCTGTCAGTCCATCAAAAACACCTTGTTGTAGGCAGACAGGGAACACGATATTCAGGTTGGTCTCGGCTAGTGTTAGTAGCCAACCCTATAATCCTATATTCAATATTCAAGAGGTACCAGACTCGAATCCTGTCCGAGGTACTTACTCTTCTGTTAGCCGATATTTATTCTGTCTCTTACGACGATCAAAAATCAACGCCAAAACCCGATAAATATGACGATATCTGCATTATCTCTATATCGACAGACAGAAGAGGATGAATTACGTTTGTAAGTTACTGATTCGGGATGGAAAATGAAATATTGTCTAGAGTCGACAACATGGTGGAAAATAGATGAGACTCTGTTAGACCTAGTAGAAGAGAATTTACTAATTAAACTCTACTGAAAGGAAAAGCTTTAACATAATGCACTAGCAGTGACGTGTTGGGCTCCTATCGATACTTGCACATCGTTAGATAAAAGGAAATCGAATACATAGGCCTTGACATATAAGTAACCTAAGTAATTGAAACATGAATGCAGAGTGAGACATAGAACTTAGGTTAAGAAATTATGTTAAGGAAGAAGGCAATGAGGAAGATCCACACACGACTGGAAACATGGTGAAATAAAAATGATTGTAGACTGGTAGATCTCTTCCTACATAGTGTGGGATTGCCGCTATGTTATTAAGTTGGTGACAAAGGTCAATTTAAATTCCTTATTAAGTGAAGGAGGTGCTGATATATTTGCAATGTGTCTCAATCTACACCGTTAGATAGAAGAAAAATAAATAAATAAATAAATAGGTCTGATACTGAAATATACAGATTGGGTCTACAGATAATGTATCAACTAAGCCTGTTACTCCTGGTCCATGTACGGAGTTTCCATAGTAACTTAGACAAGTTTGCGACTTTTACTGATAAAAGATTTTAAATTTATTTGCAAATTTATTACAAATTTAATAAAAATGTGTTTTTAAATACTACTCTGGGGTTTTCTGTCATATTTGACAGGCAAGTTTCGTGTTAATAAAATAAATAAACGAAAAAAAAAACGAAGATACTTTTTCACGAACACTGTTAAACATTAAAACAATGTGGTTGATTATCCTGAACGAGAAATCTCGTTTGAAGCATACAGAGGGTTTACAACATTTTATAGCACAATAAAATATTTTATACTTTGAAGTATGTTAATGCCTAAAAATTAACACCTGACTGTTGTATAAAACCACAAATGTCTACTGATGTAATAAGACTGAAGTATTTGAAGCACTAAGCTCTTTCAAATAACAAGATGTCCATAAATCACCGATTTGAAGGGCGTCTAATATTTATTTATAACACAATGACAAACTTATTTATACTACAAAACAGTCAGACATTACATAAGTTTTTAGTGTATGGTCACAGAACTTCATACACAATATTTTCGTTAAGTTCTTTCAAATCGTCTGCTAATTTATGGATATTCTGTATTTAAGAATTCAGTTTCCACCTCAAAGGAAACGCAGGGTATCTTCATTACAGGGGTAAATTTGTTAGTGCTCTTTAGGAAAAATTATTGTTGTTTATTCTGAGAATTCTATAAATACACTGTGACAAAATCCAAAAGTCCTGGATGTTAAAGTGGTGATACGCAGGTCTGCAGTAAACACTGTGGTTTAATCAGTTGAGACACGAGCTTCATGTAGGACACAGACAGGGCGTTGTAACACCAGTTTTACTTGATAATCTTGATTGACAGTCTCCACGGACGTGGGTCGCAACAGGCATAAAGCATCAATAAATTCATATGACAGAACTACAGGCTGAATATGGCATGACTCCTACTGCCACTAAAGAAGGAATCCGGATGGAGCAATGAGGCCAATACGTACTGACATGACGGTAGCGAATTATAAAGGAGGAAACATGAGGTAGGCCTAACTAGAATCCTGAAGATGGAGTGTCGAGAGAGCATAAACGGAAGACGTCACATAACGCTTAGGCTACTGTGAACACGGTAATTAATTTTCGAGTTCCATAAAGTGTTACATATCTAGACCACGTGCCAAGGTGGTCTAGCGGTTAGAAGGCTGGCCTTGTAATCCTGGGGTCTCGGGTTCGATTCCCGGCGGTGCCCGAATTTATAACTTGTGTTGGGCAAGGCCGTGGTCTAGGCAACACGGAGTTTTCCTCCGTGGCATCCCAACAATTACTCCATTCACACACAGAAGAAGGCAATGGCAAACCACTTCTGGATCATCTGCCAAGAACGTATATGAACAGGTCCCAGTCCGAGAAAAGGATGGAAGGATCCTGTTCATATGGACCTGTCGTCAGACAGAACACTAAAAAAAAATAATATTTCGTGTAGTAACTTAATAGGTCTATCTGTCTCAAAGTACAAATTATTGCATCCTTAAACAAATAAAAATGTACCGGCAGTTTAAGTCATGCTTATTCAGAAGTCATAGTTACTAAAACTTGAAGCATAACGTAATGTCGTTAAAAGTAATGACCTTCAGCTGCATGGTCGTCGTGTTCAAAACGGTCAGATTTCAAATAACTAAACCAGAAATTCTGTCATTTTAGGTCTGAGCCCGCAATTAAAGTCCTGTAAGCAACTGCTGCAGAAGTGAAATACATTTTAAACTAATGTATTTTTTGTAGTGAAGCTGATATATAAGCGTAAAATAATGCAGCAGTTAAGTATACTCCCATCCGCGAACAAATGATCAGATTCCAAAAAAAAAAACATTAAAATTTATCAAGGAGCTGCAGGTCATTGGCCTAAAGAACGTATTGAGATTCACGGTGCCTACACGATTTATATAGACCTATAATATTTCTTTATATTATTAGATTCCTAAATCAAGAATAATTACATTCTCAAGTTGGCTGGGACACACGAAAGTTAATTATACTGAAAGTAATCTGAAACTACTTTTCAAACGATGTTATGACTAAGCCAATCAGAAATTTGTGATGAAGGAAATCAGCTTTAGTAACACGTGACAACACAAAAAGTCATGTTGTAGACAGACAAGTTTGATCTAAGAGTTTCATGATTCTAACTCAATAGAACAAAGTCCTTGAGAACCTAACAGAAACTCAGTACAAATTAGGCAAAAGAAATTTCCATTTTCCTTCTACTTGCCTCCCTTGTAAGTCTGAATATCCCTCTGCACCTCATTCTTAAAACACAGACCTAATTAACAAATATTATTCTCTTGGAAGCAGAGATAATTTGTATATCGTAACAAATACATTAAAACCTACTTGAAAGATTTAACATAGTCCGATTTTATAAGTTTTAGCTGAAATTATACACAAAAATGGATCTCTAAATTGCATATCACCAGGGTGCAGAGAATATTTGTGTCTGAGAGGGAGAAAGTAGGTTTAACTGGGGCTCAAAATGAGCAGCTTCGTAAGTTTTACTCTTCAGCAAAGCTATCATATCGTATTATCATTAATATGTCTAATATTACAAATGGTACAATGATCACAAAAGAATATCTATTTCATTCAAGCCCTAAGTGATGATAAATTGGGAAGGCACATGCACAGGAGAGGTGAGAAATTTACACGACGTTTAACTCGGAAATCCTAAAGGCAAGAGATCATTTATGAGACTTAGACGTAGATAAGATGATAATATTAAAATAAATTCTTACGAAATACTGTTGAAGGTTGTGGACTGGATTCAGTTTGTTAGAAAATGACCCACAGAAACAGGTTATTGTGAACACGGTAATGAATCTTCGAGCTACTATCAGCTTCTCAAAAAAAGACTCATCCATGGAGTTAGACAGCACAAGCCATGGCCTTTTACCAGAAGCTTCTGAATTATTTAAAAGTAAGCTAATATATAATCCTCACGGTACTTCTTGCTAATCTACGAAACTTTAAATAATCTTAAAGAATCAAATTCCTCAACTGTTTTTACTTACTGTCAACACTGGTACCATAAAAGGCGAAATATTTCAGACAAGTTCCGTTGGGAGCTCGACGGAATCGGCTCCGGGCAAGCACCAGTATCAATGTAACGCTCGGATGTTGTAATTTCAGTTGACATTAATGGTCTTCGCGATAGAGCCTGTTCAGTACAGTTTTAATCCACCCAATACCAAGCCCTCTTGTTGCAAACCCCATAAATGTCACCAGAACTCTCTCACTACGATGCGTGTTACTGCTACGCCATCTTTATTTGGGTTAGACTACGTTTGCTCTGATATAAAGCAGTGTATTGGCGTACCCTATTGTCTAAAGCGTAATATAGCCTACAATAGATTTAATCGATTGACTGATTTTAACAAAATATTTATTATACTGATTTGTTCTTTTGATTTTTATGTTCAACGTCAGATTGCTTTGTTCAGAAATCATTGGAAACTCTACTTTGTCAACAGTTAATCAATAAATTGCAAAGTATAAACTTATATTGTTTTATTTTATTTATTTATTTAGTGTTCTGTCTGACGACAGGTCCATATGAACAGGATCCTTCCATCCTTTTCTCGGACTGGGACCTGTTCATACACGTTCTTGGCAGATGATCCAGAAGTGGTTTGCCATTGCCTTCTTCTGTGTGTGAATGGAGTAATTGTTGGGATGCCACGGAGGAAAACTCCGTGTTGCCTAGACCACGGCCTTGCCCAACACAAGTTATAAATTCGGGCACCGCCGGGAATCGAACCCGAGACCCCAGGATTACAAGGCCAGCGTTCTAACCGCTAGACCACCGTGGCAATTATATTATACAATATAAAAAATAGGTTAAAACAAGTTATGAAAATCAATGAAGTTACGTTTAGTTTAATTTAAAGTAGCAGTTAGCCTATAGACCTCTGAAACAGACAAACCAAATTTAAATTCGGAATACAATGTTCATTACAGTACAACACCAAATTTAATCTAAATCCATTGAAATGTGTTATGCTACTCTGAAAAGAAAAAAAAAATACACTCGATGTGCCGTCATATTCGTCATTGAATCTGGTGAATTCCCACAAAAAACAATAACGGAATATAAAAACCAATCATCATCACTGATTCTTTTGGCGAAGATGCTAGAAACATTTTACGTACATCAATGGACCACTGAACCACCTTTGGAAATCACCGCATCAGACCTGTTGTTTGTATAATATCGTGTTTTAACCTGCTCTTTACATTATCTACAGTCGTAGAAGAATGGGATACTAATTGTGGGGTTGGATAGGATGTGAAATGAAATTGTTATTTTTTTAACGTAAGTATCTCAGCATTTGTTTGGCTGAAGCAAGAAAAATCATCTCAGGCAGAACACTCACTCACTGGACCAATAGTCACATAAAGACACAGGTTTCAGCTCTCTTCGATTTAACAAAGTACGATGAGTGTTGGTCCATTCGCAGTCTAATTATTCCAATGTTTACAACAGTAAGTTGTACTGTGTAATTTACACAACGCCAACTTTCAAATCACAACTGTGAAAGCTGACTTACTTTAAACTACACATCTAATCCAAACTGGAATAAAAAAATTCACTTTTGATTAATTAAATATCTAGACTTGTCTATAAGAACCAGATAGAACTATCAGAAAGCTGTTTAAAGTTAATGAAACACAATTTAGCTAATTTTAATTATAACTAACTCCGCTGAGCAAAGTCCTTCTTGGAAACTAATTGTTGCTCAGCTGGTTAAGAAATTTCCGAGCCCCCTACTTCATTTATGGACACTAGTGTTCATTGCCGTGTTCAAAGACCCCACAACTGGCCCATATCTTAAGCCAGATGAATCCACTGTACCACATCCTATTATCCTATTTCACGATCCATATTAGTATTAAAGCGAGGACTGGGAAGAAGATTGATACAGCTAACCGACGATCTTAAACAAGGAAAGAAGATGACGTTCCAGGAATTAAAACGAGAAGCCGAGAATAGGGACAACTGGAGAGCTCTTTTTGGACAGAGCAATGGACCTGTCGTAAGACAGAACACTTAATAATAATAATAATAATAATAATAATATTAGTATTAATAAGCATAAGTCCTATATAGTCTCTTCCTATTATATTTACCCATTAGAGAGACGTAGGCCTGTGTGATATTTGTTATATCTCCTGCTCATATCATCATCCTCTTCTGTATAAGGCCAAACATTCATGTTAAGAGTTGTTAAAGGGTAAAATATGTGAATTGAAAGTTAACCTTAGTACTAAATTAAGCACAGCGCCATGAATCCGTGTGAGGGAGGGAGATCAAGCTTCAGGCTTTTTAACTTCGACACCAGATGGAGATTGAATTTTCAACTTCACACCTCGACCGGTTTACTTCCGATGAAATAGCACGAGGTTCCACCTGTGTAGGTGGCCGTGTGGGCCCCAGCCCTCGTCTGAGAGCGGTGTTGACTGGAGAAACACATGTCCCAGCTAATAATCGAAATCAGGTCCTCCAGCCTGTAGTCTATAGCATTTATCACTTCAAGGCCAAAGAAGGACTTCAACCATTCCCGCGCTGTTCAAATCAACAGTTAGCTGGTAGTTTTATTACGCTGCAAGTTCTGAACAGTCTTCACTCGCTCCAGCTCCGCTATTCATGTTGCAACGTTGCACGATTTTGATGTGACTTTGAAGCATTCAATTTCGGGTAGGCAACTTTCAGTCAATGTTGCTAATTGGCTTAGCCACTCCACTCTTATAGGACTTAGTGACGGATGAGATTTCTAGGATTTCGCTGAGACGAATATAAAGATAGCTGTGTTCTGGGATGATAAGGACATGCTTCTAAATTGGTTAAAAAAATCCTCAAAATTTAAATCAGAACACAAATAGCTGCTAATTTTAGATAAACATTATTTTTATTTATTTAGTGTTCTGTCTGACGACAGGTCCATATGAACAGGATCCTTCCATCCTTATCTCGGACTGGGACCTGTTCATATACGTTCTTGGCAGATGATCCAGAAGTTCTTACATACTCCAACGCCAGTTTATACAGGAGCTATATAACATTTATACATTGCTGTATTCCACATTAAAGTATATACCATGAAGCCATGTGCAGTTGACAACATAAACAGACGCCCTAAAACCAGCGACATTTATATTCTACTAGACAGTCAAGCTACCAGCGAAGCACATTAACTCCAAGTCTGTCTGGGTTCCTGATGCAAATGACTAAACACAACAGGGTTCAACTAAAACGGGTGTAGAGATACAGATCAGCTGGCAAATAAGGATCTCAGCATCCAAAACGTATCTGATAATCTCGGTAGGAGTGACCAAGTGAGTCATCAGGGACTGTACAAACAGAATACATTAGGAATTCTGGATATCCACACATTGAAAAGAATATGCCGAGGATTTTCTTACAAGAAAATACTGCCAAAAGAATCAAATTAATGTTAAAATTAGGCAGGAAACAGCCGAGACAAGCAGCAGAATTACTGAGAGGACAATGTCGTTTTCGGGGCATTATTCACAGACTCGCGAACGTTCCAATTTACGACACATGACACAACACAGAAGAGACAGCCTCACGCGTTCTACACGACAGCGATGTCTTCGCTGAATTAAGATTTCGCCTCTTGGGATCGCATTTAATGCAACCAAATGACTACCAGAACCACGCCACTCGAGTTGCAAAAGGCTAACACAGAAGCCGGCGATGTACTGCAGATCGCAGACGGTAACAGAGTCGTTCATCGCCCAAATTTGCCCTAGATATTCTCATGAAGATTTTCCTGAGACGAAACTCGTCAAATTTCACGGCAGAGCCAACCAGACAGATAACTGCTAATAATACAGCTACAGTAAGCGCGCGTGAAGTTCCCTACCGAGTAATTTCCTCAGTTTCTTGAAGATGATTTCATCGCGTTCGCCTGACAGCGATGCAACCAAGCAGATCACAGAACCACCACCGCGAGGCGCTGGGATGGAACAGACCGTGTCCATGGGAATGTAGGCTTATCTTCACACGAAAGCACTACATGAGCATCACAACGTGGGAAATCAGTTCATGCAAAACAGAAGTCAGTTAGCTGTTTGTTGGTTCGTCACTTAAGTAGCATCAGCTTACCTAACTGGTAGACAGGTATCTATTATTTATTTATTTAGTGTTGTGTGTGACGACAGGTCAGGTCCATATGAACAGGATCCTTCTTCCATCCTTTTCTCGGACTGGGATCTGTTCATATACGTTCTTGGCAGATGATCCCGAAGTGGTTTGCCATTGCCTTCTTCTGTGTGTGAATGGAGTAATTGTTGGGATGCCACGGAGGAAAACTCCGTGTTGCCTAGACCACGGCCTTGCCCAACACAAGTTATAAATCTGAGCACCACCGGGAATTTAACCCGGGACCCCAGGATTACAAGGCCAGCGTTCTAACCGCTAGACGACCGTGGCATCTAGATAAACATTAAGCAAAAAGAATTATATAGTTATTCGGTTCTGCAAAGGCCACGACTCAAAAGTTCTGAGGATTACCTTCTCGTGTTACAGTCCTTGGGACTAACATTTTTAAGCCCCTCAGAGCACAAATATCGCACAAATGTCACGGAAACAATCCAAGAACTAGAACTGAATCATATACAAGCTAAGTGAACATGGATTTTGGAATAGAGTGTTAAAGTTTTCGTATGCTCACATATTTAGATCCGTTCTGATGAAAACTATACTCTAAAGACTCTGAAATTGGGCATAATACAACTGATAACAATTATTCTACCAGTCACATAGACACGACTGAGGCAATGAAAAGATTAATCCAGTATGTCAAAAAAAATCAGGAATAAATCGTTCGATACATCGATATGCCTACACCAGGGGAGGAAGATCACTGGGAAAATAAAAACAGTTAATCCGACGCACTTGAAATAAGATAAAATACTGTCAAAGACAGAGAAACCTTCGACTCCTTAATCAACGACTATAATTTACTGACACGTAGGCTCAGGGCCGCGCCAACCTTTGGCTGCCCCGGGTGCATGGCACCCGTGGGGGGGGGGGGGGGGGGGGAGGCGTAGGCCTACACTCTGACATAGACGACGAGTTGGAATCCGACGTCATCATGAACTGAAAGGAATGTCGGCTCAGTGAAAGCAGAAACAAGAATTCAACATAGCAAATATAGACAAATTTCGTCGAATCAATACCTCACGCGCAAAAAAAAAGTTTTTGCCATTAAAAGTCAAAGTCTCCAATTTAGTTCAAATATCACAGACAATTTGTTCCTGTGAGCAGACAGATGGTAGAACATCGTTTAGATAAGTAACTAAATTCGTTTATCGTAGATTGTGATTTAATAAAACCGTTCTGACTAGGATGTGACTTAAATTTTAAATTGAAGGAAAGGTGAAAAATTATTTAAGATCGAAATGAGTCTGTAGTTTGTAACTAAGACGCTTTTGCCTTTCTAATGATGAAGATTAAATTCCATTCGTTATTATTAGTGCGCTGTGTGTTAATACACAAAGGTAAACTGATACTGAATACATCAGTATAATAATTTAAATAAATTAAGTAAATTATATTATTGTTGAATGTGACTTAAGTGTAGCAATTTTTTGTTTCAAACATATCAAAGTCTCTGCAAATAACATATGATGATAATGTTGATAATAATATTAATAATAATGTGGCGAAGATGTTAGTTCAAATGTGTGAGTTATCAGAAAATTAAAATAAAACTTATATTATTAAATACGTTTGCCTATTGCAAATAGGCTACCTATAAACCACGCGATGATGTTTAAAATATTAGTTTAATTGTCATAGGCCCACTACAAACCAGTAGGAAAATTGAAAAAAAAACAAAGAAAACGAATAAAATAATTGTAATTATAAATAAAATTATTCTATTGCATTTATAAACAGCATATATTTTTGTTTTAGCAAAGAAGGCCTATTCAGATCATTAAAACATTCGGTAATACATTTTGAAACAACTTAAAACAAAGAACTTTTTGGAGCCAGTCAAAGTTCAGTTCTACTCTACCAGAGCGTCACTCTTGTAGATAAAATTGATCTCCTTGCGGAAATGATGCGTTAGAGGAAGGACAGAGAGACGTGGATTAAGAACACATTTAAGACGCTTTTAATGGAGTTACGCTTCTGCTGTGTCGCACTCTGACAACGTATTGAATATTGGAAAGAACACTCAAAAATTTACAGACTCGGCCCAAATTATTTAATACGAAAAACATTGGACACAGCAAATATACGATAAAGTTTTACAGCGTTCTGTCAATACCATTGTGACACTAGTTTCATTGATCGCAGTGGCGCACTCTAGTTTACAAAGACAAAGTAATGAATAGTTAGAATGTGCCCTCGCTCTTCCCCTATCCAGTATATGAGCCAAAAAATAAATTGGAAGCAGGGCTGTACAGTTTCAATAAATTTGACACGAGAAAGTAAGTTTCTACAGCTCAATCAGATCATAATATATTCTATCCCTTTAAAAAATGAGACGATAGGCTTAATTAAATTCAGAAAAAGTACACCACGTAATTCACCACATTACATCGTACTACTGTAGATGTTTTGCCTAATTACAAGGGGTCCAAATCAAAACGCTTATTCTGTAGTTGGCTATAGGCTACTGCGAGAATATCCTCTAATTATTAAACGCAGAGCCTTCCTTAAAAAGTCTATAGTTACTCAGCAGGACAAAACATTTCCTATTTTTAGTAAACCACAAAGTTCATTACCTATTTCACAAAAGCTCGATCTTCCAACTAAACTTACAGGCTGTGAAGGCCTACCAAGTATAGGTCTCTCACATGATTTCTTTCTGGGGACTTACCGACAAAAATTTAAGAGGTAGATTTATTACTGACCTCTTCCTGCGTGTTACATGCCAAACCATTCTCCCTGAAATGATCGCCTTAACATAAAGCTTATTAACAGAGTAAGAATAATGAGCCTTTCGAAAGAGTTGGTTTTGAAATTGAAAAGCGAAGATAGTTGTAATTATGATAGACGACGATATTCAATTGATATAGTGGAGTCTAAAATTGGAGGAATATTTTTTTAAAAAAACCTGGATTATCGGAAACAAGCAAGAATTAAGCTCTGCATACAGTGCTTAGAGACTGGCATTTACCGTAGTAATAGGCCTAAGACTATCTACGTGCTTTTTTTAAATTAGTATGTCGAAGACCACAACAAAATTAGGAATAATTTGGGCACTGCAGGATTTGAGGTTTTCACAGCGGTAAGTCAGAAGATTTTTGTCTCCTGGCTTATTGCGCCTTATAGTTTGGTAAATTTCCACCAACGTCTCAGCGGTCATACTGCCTCCATCATCAGGGCGATGA
>NW_019059892.1:238110-261108 GCF_000696155.1 Zootermopsis nevadensis
AGCTCTGTGTGACTTCTTCCTCTTCCCAAAGATGAAAATTCAGCTAAAGGGAAGGCGATTTGAGACGATAGAAGAGATTCAGGCAGAATCGCAGATGGTGCTTGACAGGCTGGCAAAGAAAGATTTCCAGGGATGCTTCCAGGCTTGGCAGCGGCGCTGGGATCGTTGTGTTCACTCCCAGGGGAACTACTTCGAGGGTGATGGATGAATTTAATACCTGAGATAAGTGTACGGGTTTTTATAGGCGCAGTCTATAAACTTTCCGATCGCACCTCGTATATCGTCTCTAATTATGAATTACCTGGGAATATTATTAACTAATATTCACTGAAAAATGTTTATTCTACAAAGAAAATAAATGAAATGACGCCACATAATTTAACAACTTAATGGCAAAAATCAATGGCCAAAAGAAATAAATAATTTAACTTGTATAATCATTGTGGATTTAATCGATTCTCTAAACGCCTATTTCTTCATTGTACATTGACCGACGGACACAAGTTGTTCTATCGGTAGTTGTAGGTATCGGCAAAGTTCATCAAAATTTTTTCAGATTTTAATACTTATCTAACAAATCCAAATTACGTCACAGATCAGATGAGTTTTATTTAATTTATGTTACGTTATATTCGTCTAGGTTAACCATAGTGTATTAAATTTGAATTTAACGACGAGTTTGAGGCTATGTGTGAGATGAAGAGTTAAGAATAACCATCTTATTCTTAAGAAAAACTTCTCACATTCATTAACCTACTTAAATTCGTGTTAATAATTATATAGTTATATTAATTATTTCAGCTGCATAATAGCCTGACATTTTAACACGAATATGTCTGTCTTCTGGGATGTTTCGCCGTGTAGTCTGGTAGATATTTATCGACGTTTCAGAGGTTTTATTAATCATCTAAGTACCTCGTTTCTTTGTCTGTCTATTTGTAGAATTAAAACGTCAATACGGTACATTAATATTTATGAACTGTTGTGTTCTTCCAATGAGAAGAATGTGGTACTCGCTGAATTTGCTATGACAGCACACCAACATGGGTAGAATCACGATTCTCAGTTACAAAATCTAAGTAAGTTAAGTATAAAGCAGTAAATATATCTGCTTTGTACAAGACTATTCGATATGCTAACGTATGACAAGACACAGATTAAGGAATTCTGTTTATATTTCTTTAGACAAGTGAAGAATGTTAAATGATATGTTCGAAACGATGTAATACAGAGAGTCATCTCCACTCTCTGACACTTATATATAACATTCTGAATAAATATGCATGTAAGCTAATATATGGATTTTGGCGCCACCTTGAAGACGAACATTTAACAGCTGTGCCGCCATTCTTCCTTCGAATTCAAAAATCGTCACCACAGCTGCTATGTTGTCAGTACGTGCATGTTCTTAATCACTGTTCCTTGCAAGTGCAGACGCGTGACAATTTCGTTATAACCGAAATTATTACTAACAACGACGGCTTCTGTTCATCTTATGTTCCCAACGGTAAACAAATCTGCGAGTATACAGACCGTTCTAAAAACATTTATTTATTCTAATATCTATACTCATGTCCTTATCCTCTGTTAAGAAAAGTGACGCACTCAACGAGATCTGACAATTATCATTTTGTTTTGAGACACGTTTTGACGTATTTAACGTCGTCCAGACCATGTGACATAGACAGGACCTATTTAAACTGACTTACAGATGTGTTTGAGGAAATTTTCCAGGATTCGATAGGTTAGGTCCGGTCGACCAAGAGACGTTTACATTTCACTGCAAACGAATAAACCCTCTCGTCATTAAATTCTTTACTCGAGCGTATGTTATTTTACGAATAACGTCACAACCTTATCTCTAACTATGATTCCCTTCCCCTGATTACTTCTGTTGCCAAAAAATCATGAAAATTTCAATATTTGTGCCTTATTAGTGTAAGGTTTTCACGACGGTGAGTTTAAAGATGACTTGTCTTTTGGGCTGTAGCGCCGAGTAGTGTGGTAGAAGTTTACAGATGTTTCAAAGGCCCTTACTGCCTCCATCATCACGGCCCAACAATCCAGAAGACGCCATTTTCATCTGCATTAAGCATGTTGTGAAACGACATCGATAATTAATGAAAGTAGCATTATACGTGTGTAAAATTGCTATGATGTCATGTTACAGACGAATTTGCATGTTCACTAACAGTAGTGTTATTATAACAGAAAAAGGTTAAATCCTTTAAAATCCTTACTGCAGTTTATGAACATCTGTAACAGCAGACAAGACCACCTTTTTCTATTGTAATATGTTTCGTGGCATATTTTATTCAGCACTACATTATTTTGGAGGAGAGAATTCATGGCATGTTTTTCAGTAACTTACGCAACTTTTATAAAATGTAGGTCCACTACATAAAACCGAAAAATTTTGATAAATTTTTCTGAAAATTTAAGGGGGTTGTGAAGTTATTTGAAAGATGGAAAAGCCTCCCTCTCAGACTTAGAATCGATTACTCGAATTGAAAGAAAGTAGTAATTCCTTTCCGCGGTTCAATAAAACCATCCTGCGCTATTATGATCCGATATGTACGCAGGACTGAATAAAAAAGAAAACTTCCGTGGTCCTTCCGATCCACGTTTCCATGGCGACAAGCTGTTGTGTAGGCCGAGGGCAAGAAGAACATACAAGTATAGCAGATACTATCCTTGTTTAACTTATCACATGGAACAGGGTACATCCTAAAGACCTAGATACCAAAGTTTGAAGGTTTCTAACGATGGTACGACATATTGTATAAAGTTATTTTTGGACCTCATACATTGTCTAGGTTTATTAAACGCATACAGGATTTTGGAAGTCGATTAAACTTGTGTCTTAAGGTGAACTTAAGTCAAAATCCTAATCTGTTCGGTCCCCTGGTCGAACTAGTCTCAAATCCAGTCCAATAACAATTCTATAAGTAAGTAAATTAAAGATATACTTAGCTAATCAAGAAACTGTAAGCCTTTAACATAACGCAAACGTTCATTACCTTGTTTGCAAGAATCCGCAATCGGCCCCTATCCTGAAACACAAAAAATCAGTTAATACCTTTCGTGTTTCCTTTATGTTTTTCGTGATTTAATCTAACAAATTAACGCCATTAGTACAGACCAGAAGCCGAAATGTCGCATTCAATTTCAGTCCTAGTTTCCTTGGGCCTGCCTAATGGCGTGTTCTAAAGCAGCGTTTCTCAACCTATGATACGCGTACCACTGTTGGTAAGCGAAATACGTAAGAAAATAAAATATACTATTAACATAAATAACTTTTCCCTAAACGAATTTGGTTAGTGGTACATTTAAGGTGTACGTCAGAGAATAGGTTGAGAACCCCTGCTCTAAAGCACCTTTTAACTTTATGGACTATAATATAGGATCTTTAAAACACTTTAATTAACCTAAATAATTTCACAAATATATCGAATTTATGGGGTCCGCGGTGGCCGCGAGGGTCTGAGGCCTGGGCCTTGTTCCGCATGGTCGCTGGGACCGTGGGTTCGAATCCCACTCCGCAGTTTTCTATTGTGCTGTTCTGTGTACAGGTAGAGGCCTTGCGACGGGCAGATCCCTCATCCAAGGAGTCCTACCAAAATGTCTATAGATCGAGCCAACGAAAAGTTGGGACCCGCAGTGCTCAGGCACTTGGAGAACGGGTCGTTCCCAGTATCCCCCAGTATATTGAATTTAGAGTGTCGTCTAATACTTCTTTCCTATCCGAATCGTTGGCTGTCTTGAAGCAGCATCAGTATTGCAACTAAGTAAAGAACTCAACCGTACGTGGCCTTCAAAACGTACAGTTCCTAAATTGGCTAAGAAATACATGGCGAAACATCCCAGAAGGCAACCATCTTCATACTCGCCGCCGTCAGATCCTTATATCTCAACGAGAAATATTACTTTCCATGAACCCATAGGTTCAAAATCCCACCACTGGATACAAACCTGAGCTGGGTGTAATTCACATCATCATATACTATTTCGTCAAAATCTATTCTGATACAACCCTTCCATCTACGCATTGGTTTTTCAAGAAGACCTCTGAGCTTTTCGCATTTCATAAGTGTCTGCATTACTCACCCCGTACATACTAAATTCCCAGCCCATATTATTGCTTTATATTTAATTACCATACCCAACTTCCTAACGCCTCCTTTCCGATTTTATCTTTATCTCCATCCAGATAAACGGACTCAGGAATTCCGGGGAAAAACTCTGAAAAGAACTCAGTACACCTAATTAACAGCTGATACAGTAATCAAGATATATGGTAGGATTTTGTGTTAATAGTCGAACGTATTTGAAATAGGTCTAAGCCTATGTTGTGGGATTTTCGAAACTACTGTAACCAAATTATCAAATTATGACTGTATCTATGTGAATTAAATATGTTTCTTCCTTCATAACAGGCTACGTTTTCAGGAGGAATGAGGGACAGACGGCCAAGTTCCAGGCGGGAGGGGGGGGTGCGTTCATTAATCATAATTTGGACAGCAGAGTAAACAAAGGCAAAGTGAGTTGTGTGGAAGAGAGGTTAATGAAATCGCACTCATTCTCTGTACATAATGTTGTAGTCACATTAGCTAGGTCATTTCCTGAGGGTGACTGGCGATGACTGATTATTGTGTATTGTTCTCATAACATACAGTTTATGTGATTATGTGTATCATCTCACCCAAAACACATGCAACTTATCGAATGATTTACACAGCTAATAAAAGAACAGCCAGTTCTATATGCCATCTTTTATATTTTGATTAGTAGCTGGATCTGAGGTTCTATAAAAGGCAGGGAATTTCTAGAAAAGCTGACTAGCTTCATAAAAAGAACTATGTTCCCTATTCTTAGTTAGGCCTATGTTTAGAATATCTACAAATTAGTTGTGTTTTAGACCACTGAAAAAGACCATAGAAAATTTTCCTCCGATTTATAGCGAAAACATTTCATTAACTTTAAATGATTTCGTCATATTGTCGGTAATTAGGTCTGCTTAATTTCATTCTTAACATAATCAAGCCACGAACTTACGTCTAAAAATTTATTCGGAAATAAAATTGTTTAATCTCGTCCTTGCTGTCTCTTCGTTTCAAGTTCCATATTATTTTCCAATTGCGGCATCTTGGGAACATAGCAGTGAATGTTCGGGTTCCATAATATACACAGATCCAAAGGCTGAACGATTTTTACGTTTTCAAGAAAGATTTTATTCCATGAAGTTAGTTTATGATCTCGCCCCCATC
The DNA here is from genome assembly GCF_000696155.1 of Zootermopsis nevadensis. Next base: position 243,378 of record NW_019059892.1, read on the forward strand.
CTTAATGCACGATTCACACTATCTGTATCGAATTCATGACCGTAATAACATTTAGTGAAGAGTGACTCCCCTCATTACGTAATAATTTTGTTTACCATCCACACATTTCGTCTGGCGCAGAGAGACCTTAAAATGATATTTCTCTGCAGTTTGCTATGGGATACAACATTACCGCTACTTTATTTATGTTACACCTACAAAATACATAGTACGGTGATACCGGCGTGGTAATGAATACTGAGTCAGATTTCGATACATCGTATTAATTTGCCCATTCTCTTTCAGAAAAGTTTGTGGAGACGACAACAACCTCTTCTTCAGTGGCTAGTAGCTCTCCTGAACCGACGACTCCACGAGCAAGTAAAGAAGACGAGTTAGAGGACGAAGATCGTGAGAGTCCCCCTGAGATCTCGTCGTCTACGTCAGACTGCAGTGCGGGACACTCGGGGAGCCGCGGCGGTAAGAAGTCACCTCCGTCTTCGCCGTCACCACCGAAGAATCCACTCTTACAGGAACGCTTCAACTCCGAGGAACTGCGACACGTGGTTTGCCATCTCGAGACCAAGGACTTGTGGGACAAGTTCAACGATCTGGGGACGGAGATGATCATCACTAAGTCGGGAAGGTGAGTTCATTCCACGGCGGTAACATTTCAAACCGTTCACGTGCTAAGTAGAAATAACAAATCAGCTCCATGCAGCTTCATCCTTCATGAGAAACTGAAAGTTGCTTAATTAATCAAGAAAATACCGACCTTTTGTAGAACCAGACGATTCATTACCACGTTTACAAGTGGTCGTCACTGGACCCTGTTCTCAGTCAAGAAACCAGTCTGCTGCATCACAACTTAATTTTCAACTGCGATCAATTGATCAACGCCTTGAGCTGTCAAGTATTATCTTCTGTATATATTTTCCATCTATCCCTTACGTGCTGTATACACCGCCCATCTCATTTTCCTGATTTAACCACTAATAATAATTGGTTAAGGGCATAAAATATGAAGCTACTCATGATGCAATATTCTCCGACGTCCAACTTTTAGACCCACATAAGAAACTCTTTAATTTCTTCATAAATGTAATAATAATTCTGAAACTTTCGTTAATTTATACGGTGTTTAAGATTAGTAAAGCGACTAGTAATGTATCAGTCGTTAGAAGTAGACATTTGTTGTTTTATAATTTATTATACTTTACCACGGAAATATGCCATAAGAAGAAGATGTCTCGAAACTAATATCAGAACGGAAAGTGTTGCACGGCGAACTTTTAAATAAGTCTGCGAGTTTTGTGAGAAACTGATTTCTCGTTCAACTTGCACGTCTAAGTTCACTCATATTGAAGGTTTAAATTAAAATATTTGAAGGACAAAGTCTGTATAATATACATTTAAAATTTTTGTTTATTATATCTCAATTTCGTTATAAATATTAGTTTTAAATGAATCTTTATTCTACTTATTCATATTGGCTATCATTTATCTTCCAGTCGAAACGTTGTCTTCATTGTGACAAATAAATGTTATGATCTAAACAGTAACATTTAAGAAATTAATAAGGACTTTTAACTCTTAAACAAAAGAAATCTCTAAATTCACTTAGTGGATGTTATAGCGACTCGGCGAAACACTAATTCTCGGGGACCTGGAGTACTTAAATTGTTAACCAGCCCAGCTACACAATTGGAACGCTTAAGTCAAATCGCAGTAGAAAAGAAAATTAGACACATCAATATTTCTTGTACTCTTCATTCCTTCACAAATTAGACTGTTTAATGACCGTACAGCCATTAAAATTCTCTTTAAGGTGTGTGGTTCTTCGTCCTACAAGTTATGATTTCGTGCCATGTTTGGTAATAAAATTTTCCGCCGCTCCATCTACACAACTTTACGTCGTCCTGTATGAAGCCATTTATTCAGTAAGGCCTACGGCCTGTTACTGACATTAACTTTCATAAGCATTTCAGGAGGCTGATTTGTATAGGGCCGAATGATGGATATCCATTTGCCATTTTCTACTGGCTGTCCTTATCGAATTTTAATTTGTCCATGCAACAAAATATTTATGTTTATGTAAGCCTACAGTAGTTTAACACTTTTTTGAGTAATATTCTACGCAGTCAAAATATGTAGCCTGTTCGTGGAGATTACATTTCGAAAGTGCACATAAATAATTTCTTTTTGGAACTAAAACTTATCTGCCTCTATCACTTTAAGAATCTTACACCGTTTCTGCCTCAAATTTGCTAGAAATAACTTTACAAATTGACTCACAGGTAAGAACGGAATTTGCTCTTGCATTTAGGCCAATTTGGTGTAAGGACCAAGGAGGTAATGCGTTTAATAAACTACCTCTGAAGCGTTATCTACGCACACATGTGTAAACATTTGTTTATTGTTTAATTTTCATCTGAACTGGAGACGATTATATTTTCTATTTATACACCACAGTTAATTTCCCATAAAATTTGGAGTAAAACAAAGAACGTGAATAGAAAAATAAAGTTGTTTAATAAATAAAATAAGCCACTCTCAAACGATTTTAACTGACAGCACCACACACTAAATTTATAATCGTGAACTGTGTCATATTTAGATTATGTTTTATCTAATCTTGTATTATGAACACGGGAACGCTATTTGCAGGCTCTAAGTATGAATTAACTGAACCTTTTAAAGCACAGTGTATACCATCTCCTTTAACTAACAATAAAACAGTATTTTGTATATATTGATTTAGTATGATTCTCTCCTACTCATTCTTAACCCCCATCTAGTGCCGAGGTCATGAATGAGTAGGAGCTATACCACCTCCCCCCCCAAGCGCCTACATGGCGTATAGTGGGAAAGCCTTACTTTACTTTACTTCTAGTAAAACATTATTTTTTTAAACAGCATTAACTAGTTGATCTTTGTAATGGAGAAATGTTAAGTTTTCTTTGCGGTACGGGCTGAAGGCATTCTTGAATATTATTTGGACGAGGCTCGGCTTCAAACAATTAAGAAGTTAATACTCGCCCAGCTAATGTAGCAGTTCCGGGTCTGATACGGGACTCGAGGGTTCATCATCGCATTATCATGATCACGAAGTTTTGACACCGGCCCCTGTCCTGAGCCAGATGCATCCACTCCACACCCTCTGACCGTGTTTCCTCCTACCGACGATTAGGTCTTATGACTGACCTATTTCCAGTTCGGCTTCTCCAACCATAATTTTTTCTCACTTATCCCCTCAATGCATTCTACATGTCCCGCCAACCTCATCATCTTTGATTTTATCAACCTAATAATAGCCTATTTGTTGACTTTCCTCCTTAGGTCTTACGACTGGCCTATTTCCATTTCGGCTTTCCAAACCATAATTTTTTCTCACTTATGCCCTCAATGCATTCTACATGTCACGCCAACCTCATCATCTTTGATTTAATCAACCTAATAATAGCCTATTTGTTGATGAGCACATATTATAGGCCTACTCAATATGCATTTTAATGTAGATTCTGTTTTTATGGTAATATATTTACTCATTATTTTAACACATTCAGCATAAACGAAAAATTGGTTTGTCCCAAACTTATATTTTAAATGGATGAAAAAACATAAAACAACTATTTATATTCTGAGAATAGCCAAGTGCTGTTTCAGATAGCAAATATCACAATTGTTTAAATTTATGTCCATGTGATTTGGCGTTAAATTTAAACGCACAACTTTGCTAGTTTAAAATAATAATTTACAATAACAAATTAACCATTACATTTTAATTATTGAGGATATACCCGTGTTCTGAGGGATATTTACTGCGAAATTTCCGGAGATTTGCCTTTTTATCGTCTTCAGATTATCATTATTCTACTGGCAGATATTTATATTTTATATTTTGAATATTTGAGATACGTAGTGACAGGCATAAGAAGAGGATTATTCTAAGGGCTCTGAGTTCAATTCCGACCACAACTATTAATATAATAAATAAGAATAAGCTAATCAAAAGGTACAGACACAATCACCCGAAGACGGAAGTGGAGATAACTGTCGAAACATAAAGGCTTATATACCTCGGACTTGGCTAGTATCCAAAATAGTATCCTAGAAAATCTTAGCCAAACAACGAAGATACTAACAGGCTAACAACTTTAAAGGCCTACACCAGCGTTCACAGACTGGCATTTGATTCTAGCGTCACGTTCTGTGATGTGTTTGGTGCAACTGATCGACTGGGACTATTCTTTAGGTTTTGCTTTGAGTACAGATATTTAGAGAGAATATTCCAGGTATAAAACTATGAATATTTCAATCGGTCAAATCTGAAATTTGTTTTGGAGAAGAAATATAATATAAATCGATCATTGCGATTTCTACTTCAGTTTCAGCAGCAATGGCTTTTGATCTGACACGTTGAGTCGAAATGTTCATAGGTCTCCGTGGTAGCAGAATAGTAATAAATACTTTATAAGTATATTTTTCTGAGCTAGAGTGTATATAGCACGTGTCAACGCCAAACACAAACCCGTACTAAAAATTTTATTTGGATGTCTGTAACACGATTGCTGGTAAAATTTAACCAATACGTACCACCTAAACGGCTTATAAGAGCCGAAAGACGTAATTCTTATAGACAAAGCTATTTTATAGCGTGAGTTAGAGGTTGTTCTATGTTATTGTTAACCAGTCACCAAACTGTAGTATGCAGTACTAGACAACAAGGATTTCTTATTGGTTGTTGGGAACAATTTTAACGATTTCGTGTGTACATAAAACTATTACGATTGTAGATTGTCTCACTGATTCGGATTTCAATGGCCAATCTCGAGGCAACAACCAATGGCGATGCAAAGTTTCATAACGGACAATCGTCTGAACACTGTTGACTTCATTTCACAAGACTCTGTGATCTACTTGTCTTTCGATTTTATCGACATTTTATGCTGACGTTTTGTAAAAAAAAAATAATATACGCGTGATATAGCGGGCACGTGTTTCCTTCCGTCGGCAATGCATCTTTCATCTCTACACCTAATTGTAAAATTTGGTACTGAAGGTCTGCGCATAAAATTTCTTCAGCTAATTTAATTTGGTTAGTATCGGTCCAATTTAATTTAAGAAATAAAATTTTACTGATTTCCTTAAATAAAATTTAATCTTACAAATAATTGACAGGCCTACATGAAATGGCATAGAATATATAATATAATAATATCTTCAAGTATTATTTAACAGACTAGACATGTACACGGTTACAATGTTGAGGCCAAAAAAGGTCATTTATTGATTTGATTTTCTGTACAGATTAAGAATAAGAACATAACTTACAACTACAACTTAATGTCTAGCTCTTTGTATTGTGATTAATTTAAAACAAAATTTATATTTGTTTGTTTAATCACTAGAAAATTCCTATTAAATATTAAAATATTACTATAATTAACATTTAAATATTAAAATATATTAAATGATGTTCTCTATCGAAATGTTCGATTTACATTTGATCATCACTTTTTTACACGACATGTTTCAGTTCTAAAAGAACTATCTTCAGGTGTATAAAATTATATAAACTTAAATATAATTTCTTAAATGCAACTTTTAGTCAGATGTTTATCAGATTTCAAACAGTTTACCGACGTTTCAGAGGTCCTAGCTGCCTCCATCGTCAGTTGAAACGTTGGTAAACTTCTATCAGACTACACAGCGCTATAACCCAAAAGACAATCATCTTCACTTTAGTAATTTAAACTGAAAAAATTCGTGAATCAAACAGAATAATTATTTAATGCTATGCAAATTATATGCACGCGTAGAGAAGATGAAGTAACATTTTAATGAGTTATATATAACAACACTTCCTTTGTGAAAATATATATAACTTCGCTGGAATACTATTCTTCAGCAGCGAACTTTATAACGTATATAATATGTTATGTGTTCACAGGCTACTCTAACAGCCTCAATGAGAATTATTTCTAATCCTAAATTCAGTCTGTAATATGTAACGCAGTGGCATTCTTGAACAGGATTTATTTGATTAAATCCTAATGAAACTGACAATAACCGCCGAAAGCCCAGATAATACTCCATGTCAACGCATTTTATGTTTGTGAGTGAATTACTGTAGACCGATACTGCACCTGCACACTGGGCTACAAACAAACCAAATGCGTCGCCAGTTTCGGTCTAAATACGCTACATTAGCTGGACATTTCGAAACAAGCGATTCTGTACCTAAGACTGCCTAGTGTAAAATAGTGTGAGTTTATAAATTTTATCGTTCTCTTTCATGTTACCTGCTCAGAACTTCTCCAAAATATTCTAAAGACACAAGAATGAGAGGCATAAACACAGGAATAAAATAAAGACTGATCATTATTATTGTTAATAGAAACTATGGAGTAGTGTCCTCCTCGAGACGATGATAGTCTGTCAATTTATAAAGATTTGTCGTCTTTATAAGAACCTAAAGGTATATTGCAAAGTTCCGAAGAGCGTTATCACAATTATCATCATTATACCCAGAAGACAGAAATCTTCAATAATTGATAATGTTTATGCGGCATGCTACCTAAGTTTATCCTCTTCTGTAGAGGCGTATTAACGTCATCTTCCAGCAATATGGCGCATCCCGAGATGTCAATAGCGTCGAGCAACATGGCCTAGCCGTTCACTCGATCCAAACCCATTACGTTCCATTTTTGTGTTTGTGTAAAAGGCAAAGTTAATATATCACAAGTGAGGTCCCTACAGCAGTTAAAATATATTTATCAGGAACTGCAGTAAAGCCAAAATACGTTGGAGTGCACAAAGCAACAGATGAATTACAGGCTGGAGCTGATACCGACACAATACAACCCAGGATAAAGCAAGTTATGAAACATACACATAACTTAACAGTTCTAGAATGTGTGTCAGAATCTAACCTTCGACTTTTACAAATGTTACAAATGACGACAGATTTATTTTGGTGGCTGGGGATTTTACAGGTAACCATGGTAAACAAAGATAATGATAATAATTATGGTGACTTACGATAGCCTGGGGATTCTTCACTCAGTTATTTCGGAGTGCAGAAACTGATATAAGGCTTCATGTAAATTGTCCGAAATTGTTATCCGACGTTAACTAAAAGTTAAAAATGTTTCTGTAAATGTTAATAGAACTTACCAGGATAAAAATTAATGAAAATCCATTTAGCCTTTCTCGAACTTTTATGCATACAAACTATTTTAATAGGCGCTGCGTAGGAATTCGAAAGTAAATAAAAGATCTTTATTGTAAGTCATGGCTTGGTTTATTGTTCTGTATCATATAACTCAATAAATACTGATGGAACAAGATTGTACAAAACTTATAAAAAAAATCAATATCAGTCACGTGTAAGCTATATGTCATTTATGCTCTAACGTCATTGCTACTTCAGAACCACTTACAAGCACTATTTTAATAATTAGAGACATGCCTATAGAGAGACTATCTGTAATTTATTCTACGTATTACATTAATATAAGAATGTTACGCTAAAAAGATAATGATGTTCGACTTATCATAGAGGCTGTTATTTACGGTCTTGTGAAGCATATATTTCCATTCAAACACTATCAACATTTACAAGATAAAAACTATGGACTGAAACAAAAGACTTTAAGCTAGTCCACGATCTGCTATGCTGACAAAGAAAGATTTCCAGGGATGCTTCCAGGCTTGGCAGCGGCGCTGGGATCGTTGTGTTCACTGCCAGGGGAACTACTTCGAGGGTGATGGATGAATTTAATACCTGAGATAAGTGTACGGGTTTTTATACGCGAAGTCTTGAAACTTTCCGATCGCACCTCGTAACTCTCTACAACAGAGCAAAACGGATTTTTATACATGCTGATACTCGACAAATGTTATCCAAAAGAGAGTTATTTCGAAGTTTTCATAAGTCTGAGATAATGTTTATGCGGCATGCTACCTAAGTTTATCCTCTTCTGTAGAGGCGTATTAACGTCATCTTCCAGCAATATGGCGCATCCCGAGATGTCAATAGCGTCGAGCAACATGGCCTAGCCGTTCACTCGATCCAAACCCATTACGTTCCATTTTTGTGTTTGTGTAAAAGGCAAAGTTAATATATCACAAGTGAGGTCCCTACAGCAGTTAAAATATATTTATCAGGAACTGCAGTAAAGCCAAAATACGTTGGAGTGCACAAAGCAACAGATGAATTACAGGCTGGAGCTGATACCGACACAATACAACCCAGGATAAAGCAAGTTATGAAACATACACATAACTTAACAGTTCTAGAATGTGTGTCAGAATCTAACCTTCGACTTTTACAAATGTTACAAATGACGACAGATTTATTTTGGTGGCTGGGGATTTTACAGGTAACCATGGTAAACAAAGATAATGATAATAATTATGGTGACTTACGATAGCCTGGGGATTCTTCACTCAGTTATTTCGGAGTGCAGAAACTGATATAAGGCTTCATGTAAATTGTCCGAAATTGTTATCCGACGTTAACTAAAAGTTAAAAATGTTTCTGTAAATGTTAATAGAACTTACCAGGATAAAAATTAATGAAAATCCATTTAGCCTTTCTCGAACTTTTATGCATACAAACTATTTTAATAGGCGCTGCGTAGGAATTCGAAAGTAAATAAAAGATCTTTATTGTAAGTCATGGCTTGGTTTATTGTTCTGTATCATATAACTCAATAAATACTGATGGAACAAGATTGTACAAAACTTATAAAAAAAATCAATATCAGTCACGTGTAAGCTATATGTCATTTATGCTCTAACGTCATTGCTACTTCAGAACCACTTACAAGCACTATTTTAATAATTAGAGACATGCCTATAGAGAGACTATCTGTAATTTATTCTACGTATTACATTAATATAAGAATGTTACGCTAAAAAGATAATGATGTTCGACTTATCATAGAGGCTGTTATTTACGGTCTTGTGAAGCATATATTTCCATTCAAACACTATCAACATTTACAAGATAAAAACTATGGACTGAAACAAAAGACTTTAAGCTAGTCCACGATCTGCTATGCTGACAAAGAAAGATTTCCAGGGATGCTTCGAGACTTGGCAGCGGCGCTGGGATCGTTGTGTTCACTGCCAGGGGAACTACTTCGAGGGTGATGGATGAATTTAATACCTGAGATAAGTGTACGGGTTTTTATACGCGAAGTCTTGAAACTTTCCGATCGCACCTCGTAACTCTCTACAACAGAGCAAAACGGATTTTTATACATGCTGATACTCGACAAATGTTATCCAAAAGAGAGTTATTTCGAAGTTTTCATAAGTCTGATGACACAACGTTTATAGAGCAGACATCTGGGACAGATCAGCTTTAGAATTATGCCTTACAGAATTATTTCTATGGATTTAAATCTGTTATGCGTACTTCTAGACCCTTTCTGTTTATGGAAAACTAGTATGTCTATGCATTCTTTATTTAAAGTGCATAAAACAAAACACACAATTATTACTTACGCTTTTTCGTGTTTCATACCCAAAACTTTGGGCAGGATTTTATTTAAATTTGCTATTGAGGGATCAACATTGAAAGTTGTTGAGTGAATTTAATGTTGATTTTGATATCCCAAGAATTCACTTTACGATGTCACAGGCCGACATAAAATCCTTAAAGTCATATTTGGATCAGCACTTTAAACAACTAAATATTTTCTATGATGAAAGTTGAAATATGCTGGTTTACGTATCGTTAAAAATATTTCCTCGCGTCAGTGTTGAAGAAGGTAAATTTTTGTAACCGACCGGATAACAACATGTGGTGTTGTGATTATAGTTCGTGACATCTAAATTATTGAACCTCGCAGTAACAAAACGCATGTATCATGCCACAAATTACGTTATTACGAAACAGAATATCAATATATAGATTATACAGAAATTTCATGATGATTAAGACCGTACAATAAAGTTAAAAGTTATTTAAATGCTAGTCGAAATTATTTTACAGTACAAGTAACTAACTACGCAGTTTGTAGGAGACTATAGGTTGATATAAAATTGAAGCCTGTGGATTATTCAGTAAAAGGAAGAGGCAAAGTGTTTTTTTAATAAATTTCTATTGTGAACATGACATGTGTAATGTAAGGTAGTATATTTGCGTCATATTGTGAATTAGGTTAATATTTTAATATTTTCCGTCAAATCACAATTGTGTATTGCGTTAAAATAAAAATTTAATTAATACCCTACGTTTCAAAGACTTGATAACTTAGGCAGAGCACATGTTCGAAACTGAACTTTGATCGCTGTGAAAACATAAAATTCTGTTTGCATATTCAATTTAACTTTCTTCACCTTTGTCTTCATTTGTCTTCTTTTAGCATTTTTATAATTGTTTCAGTAGCTCATTAGTAGTAGCAGTGCATACCTTGTCGCTTGCTTACCAATTGTTTTTGGAATGTTCCTTTCAGATAAACTTCAGGAGACACAGTTCGGTTAAAAATCTAAAAAAATAAATAAGTAACCCTAATCAAGCACACTCTTCTACCAGTCTAGATTTTTTTATTTCCCATTATCGCAGTCTACAGTTACGATTTATTGTATGAAGTCTATAAGCGCATGAGCTATTCTGGCTATTAGCGCCTATGTTATATGAAGGTCAGGAATTAGACTGCATTAGCTTTCGTTCCATTTTCTATAGACCGAAGATATTTTTCGATAATTTAAGTTCAGTTTTAGATACGTTATACTGGGAGATAGCTAACAAATTATGAAACAGTTTTTATTGGCTACAGTGCTTTCAAGTTTTGAAGCACGAAGAGTGCATAGCCACTCGTAAAGTCAGTCTGAGCAATGAAGACGTTTCTTAGTCCGTCGTCAAATTAGGGAACCGTAAAGTCTATGTTTATCATCAGCAGTTGCCTGCCAGACACAAGGGCCAGTGCCTCTCATCTGCGTGAATGATAGCCAAAAAAAAAAAAAAACGTAAACTATCTAAAGCCACATATAACCATTAAAATGTTCTTGGTGATGTGTTATATTATCTTCAATAAAATTCCCCTCATTTCGTTTCCTTTTTTTTTTCAAGTAAAGTCACAGATGAAACTAGCATTTTGGAAAAAAAAATAAGTCAGACAGTTATTCGTTAATTCCTGATACATTTTAAAGTAAGAGCCAATTTTGGAATGGTTATTAATAAAATATTAATAATATTTACATATTGATTTATTTTTAAGATTTTTTTTTGTTTATAACACGAAAACTGAAAATTTATGGAGATAAAACTTCTCAAGGCCTCCATATTGGTGTTATTAACTATAGGAAACTTCAAATTATACAAAACTTGAGGTGGAATCTAAACGTATTATTTTCATACTAAATGTTATTAAAAAATTGTGTGTTCAAAATTGATTAACAGGACAAATAAAAACTTAGGAACCAGATAACTTGATCATACATTTAAAATACCTAAAACGCAATTAAAGGCAGATACAATTCATGACAGATACGTAAATAACCAACTGTAAACAAGTACACACTTGTAAGATTTGAGGTCTTCACAGCGGTGAGTATGAAGATTTCTGTCTTCTGGGTTATTTGCGCTGTGTAGTATGATCGACGTTTCTGAGGTCATACTACCTCCGTCATCAGGAGGAGACAGTATGTTCTCAGAAACGTTGGTAAACATCGACCATACTACACAGCACAAACAACCCAGAAGACAGAAATCTTCAAGCACACACTTATTAAACTGTTGGACATTACAAATTAGGAACCAAATTTACGACTTTGTTTAATTACACCTCTGATAGTAAAACTGTGGGTCGTGGGAAATGGTGCGTAGGTAAAAGTCTGAAGCATGATGTCTAAGGTACAGGCGTCAGGTTGACAGCCAGCAGTGTGAAGATAGCAATTACTTTGCGCTACTCGAGTAAACATACCCGTATCGACATGAAATGTCATGCGACCCACAGACACTATGATAAATGTCTGGAAATGGGGACCACAAGACTTATGGAAAACGTCGCTGCCTTTGTATTTTCAGATGACAGTTGGGGCAAAATGTAGTCGCCCTGTTATTTGTTCAATACGTGTGCTGTATGTAGAACATTATAATTATATCCACCTCCATTATCGTGATAAATGAAGTAAGGGAAACATAGGTTTTATTATAACATTTTTTGTCTTCAGTTCATTTATCTGCAAGCTCTGTCCTTCCCTCATAAGCCTATGTTAACAAACACGTGGTTACGTTAAGGAGATTCCAGGGTTTTGTAACAAGTAATCCCCCTAAAGAAAAACAATTCTATTTTACATCTTTCGTAACAACTAACAAACAAACCTACAGAATAACTTCACGGTAAAACCGGACTTAGTAAACGAGTGATAAACATTTCTGGTTCGTATCTGTATGATTTCAGATTTGAATTTCCGCCACAAAACAGAATTTCTTTAAGTCATTTTCGTGATGCAAATATATACAGATAATACTGTAAATTTGACCACAACAACGTCACTGTTCATGATTTACAACTATACTGCCATTCGGAGCTAAGTCCAGTTGAACAAGAGCTGTTCAGTAAACCAACAATCGATCTATCATACATCGTACATAGACTTTTTTGAGCTGTAAAACAGATTCAGTATTAAAATAGCAACCTCCGTGTTAAAGAGATAAAAGCAATTTCTTTTAAATTCTGAAAAAGGGAGAAATGCAGCAGACTTTTTATTCTTGGTATTTAAATAGTGAACGAAAATCTGCAGTTTGTGTGTGAGGTGAAATGAAGTAAAACACGTTGTTTAAGCACAGGCAGAATAATACAATAACCAGAGTTAACAAAACATGTAGTTTTATAAGCATTGAAATTATAGGAGGCTTACAGTTAAGCATTATACCTCTTTTCGTAAATCTGTAACAGTGGATTCACTGCGTACATATCTTGATTCAGTACGCCCAAATACCCCTAAACCTCTACATTACCAGCTGCTAAAATACGAGAACAAAGTACAGTTGTAGACCAAGAAATAAAAGGTGCCTTTGCTGATGGTCTTACTCTCAAATGCCCTTCAGCAGACCTCCATAAACTTAAGATATCCTCAATTTAAGACCATTAAATAGCCTAATCTTCAAAACAGTTACTAATATGATAAAAATAAATAATATTAAGAATTAATATATAAAATAACCCCATTGCAACAACACAGAAGAGTCCAGATGGTTGCAATTAAAGTTTGAAATTTATATTTGGGAGGTTCCGGTTCGAATCTCAGTAATTTTACCTGGTGTCATGAGTTAGGTTCTCATGCATTTTCTTGATCTCGTCAAAGGTCAGGAAAATACCATTAGATAAACCACAACTCACTCCTTCCAAGTCCTTTTTCATACACATTATGAGATAAATCACAACTCACTTCTTCCAAGTCCTTTTTCATACACATTATTCATGATCATCCCCTTTCTCTTTTGAAAGAACCTCTGCAGTTGAAACGGTGTCTTTAAATAATCTAAAATTGAATCAATCATGTATATACTAGGAAAGCGTTTTGTAGCTGACGAATCAGTCGTGAGATGCAAGAAGTATGCACGGTCATTCCATCACCTCATCTCTCTGCTGTGGATGCTACCCTCTCCCATGTTCCCCGCCCCTGGACACCCTGCTCCAATCCCCCTCATGCAGATTCAGAAACAGTTTCCATACGGAGATGACACCAGATGCTGTGTCAACTCCCTCTCCAGCGCCCCTGTCTAAAACCTTCTGACTGCCTCGGGGGGTAGAGGATGAAGGGGGTAGAATCATGTCGTGGGGGGGAGAGAAGAAACTTCTCATGGTGAAGTTACAGGCAACCAGCTCATTCATTAATGAGGTTTTGCAGTAGCAAATCAAGCTGTGATGAGCACAATTTGATTAAGAAGACTTTCACCGCAGTTATGATATCTACTGTTTCAAACGTCGCAGATGAAGTGTCACTACTTATTATTCTGTGAAGAATAACAGGCAGTGATTCAAGTTTAATCCAGAACAACTTTCGTGTTACAGTATTTAGTTAATCCTCTGTCTAATGACGTTTAATATCTAAACCTTTCCAGTACCACGATTACGACTGTAACAACATTATATTACAGTAGAAATATACATAACAATTTTTTTTAAATAAAATCTACTACTGGAAGTGTTTGACGCTTCCAACGTTCAATTTTATAACTTAATAAACCGATAAGGAAAGTTTGTTTCCTGTTGTGTACGTTTTCGACGACACGCTATTCCTAAAAATCATTATCATCATCACGAAATCATGACCACCACATAAATGGCAGCCTACCTATTGTGGGTGTGTTACGAAATCTACACATGGTATAATAGCATTCAATAAACAAATGTTACAGACCTACAAACACAGATGTCAAGCAATATTTCGTTTATAAAAGGAAAATGTACCGAACAGAGAACTTATTTTTTTCTCTAATTACGTTAATCAGATATGACTGTCATCTGGGTTGTTGCGCCGTGTAGTCTGATAAAAGTTTAAGCACGTTTCAGTTCATCGCCTTGATGATGGAGGCAGCCAGGACGTCTGAAACATCGGTAAACGACCCAGAAGACCGCCATGAAAACCTCAAATCCTACATACGTTAAGCATTTTTTTAAAAACAAAATAAATGTCAATAAGTGTGTTAACACGATACAAAGATTCTTTTTGGGGTTATAAGAGGCGACTGTAGGATGAAGTGGTCGAATATTAGGCCCGTACACTAGCAAATCGCCATGTCAGTCCTGCGGGAAACCAGTACAACAATTTACCAGAACTACTGAATTTCGGGTCCCATATGCGTGGAATTACAATTGATGGCAGCAGTTCTCATTTTAAATTACGGATATCAACATAAATAAACTACTACTTATACATACCGATGTTCGCACAGTAAAAACAGACAAACTATTTATCCCTTAGTTTATAGCTCTGCCAAACGACGTTGCCGAATGATAAGCACTCTTTCTTCGTATTCGTGAGGTCCCTAGTTCAAATATCGTCCCAGAGACCGATTACCTTGACTGAGGTTTGTCGTGGTTTTTCTTGGTCCTTCCACGCAAATGTCGGGAATTCTAATTCATTGTTAATTTTCCATACTATTATTAGAGCTATAAATTTGCGTTTTTTTTAAAAAAACGCCTTTAAAATATACATTCTTTCTTTGAGCTTTTATTATCCCGAAATGGTTATTCACTGATTTGTGGATTATTCAATCTCGCATTTTAAGTTTCGTGAGCTACAAATTATGGTGTCGTATGATAGGATTATTCTGTATGATGAATTGGAACTTATGTGGCAGTGATCATGGCCTATTCTCAAGGTACTATCCAACAATTTGACTAGAGGAATATCACGAAAGCCCTCATACATAATAGATGATCTCCATACCGAAAATTAAATACGAAATGGTTAGTCACAAGTTTATCATCTATGTGAGTTGGACGAGTTTGCGTTAGCTAAGTTCAGCACTTACGAAGAGAAAATTTACTACTGAAAGAATCTCACTGCTGAAATATTTTGAGATACTACTCCCATGGTGACCGCATATTTCATAGCCCCATTCCCACCAGATAACGCTGTAATTACTTATGAAACTTACACTTTTCTGAAATTTAATCTATAACCAATATCTCATTATCAAAATAACATCGTAGCAGCATCTTAAAAATATATAATACTACGATTGTGAATTTTCGAATGCTTCAATATACATAGTAAGGCTAAGAGACACTCTAAATTAATAGTAATACGGGTCAGTTATCTATTTATGTATATTATTTCCATGACTACAGATTCCTACTAAATCTACAAAAATAGGGTTCTTACCCGATAACTACACATCATCGTTTTGTTGACATGTAAACAGTATTACGCTTTATACAATAAACGTACTTATCGCACATAAAGTCTCATACCCCTATCTACTGTGATTATTATAAATTTTCGCCTTCAGACAGAAATAATAGTAGCTTATACCTATTTTTCGCGCCATTATCATATCGCTGTTTAACATTCTACAGAATATGGTTTAAAATAATGTTTAAAATATTTTAGGGTTCTTGTATTAAGTCAATTAACACTCTCATCGTTCCCAATTCAGACATTCGAAAGGCCGCCATGTTAGTACACTCATTACTTAGGATACTCAGGCGACCCGTTCTTCAAGTGCCTTGAGCACTGAGGGTCCCAACTTTTCGTTAGCTCGATCTATAGACATTTTGGTAGGACTCCTTGAATGAGGGATCGGCCCATCGCAAGGCACGGGACAGCACAACATAGAAAAACGCGGATGCAATAATATTCTATGGTCGGGTATCCATCAATTACATGTTATTAAATTCTGCGAAGATTAATACGAATTAGCCTGTTGTTTCCATAATCTTCATCCTATTTATAACGAAAGAATGGGATGAAGAGAGAAAGAATGAAGAAAATATTAAAAGAAAAACACGTGAAAGACTGATAGGAGGAAATATATAAACAAACGAAGATGTAAGCAACAAAGAAATGTGAGGGTCTCGACGAGAAGGAAACGAGAATGTATTGAGACAGGAACCGACTTTCCAGGAGCACAGCCACTGGGCGTACTTGCTGATAAATGGTAACTATGGTAACACACTGGGTGCGGTTTCACTGCTCAGCCCCACGCCTGCTCCTTGCCGGCTCGTTACTCTCCAGCGCCAGGGGTTATTTCAAGCGAGTCGAGCGCCGCACTTCAATATTTCAACCCCGTTGATATTAAGTCTCGGCTCCTCCTTTCCTCCTTGCCCTATCCCGGAGACTAAAACCCAGTTAAGCACTTGCCAAATTGCATTCTTTGTGTGATGTAGCTCTGAGGAAAAGGGAACTTCTCTCTGCCATAGACGCCGTTCGCTTCATTGTCTACTGTGATGGATGGTCGAGGCCAATACTTTCCGAACACCTCACTTCACTTTTGAATCTCTTTTAAGACATCAACTGAAGAAGATTAAATCAAGCCATGGTCTGTACCTGAATAGTCATTTCATTTAAAATTCCGGTCATAACCTGAAATAGCAATAATAACTTACGACTATTTTCAAATGAATCCTTCGACTTATATAACGTTTTATGTTATGTTATCGAACTTTTTCAATGAACTCAAACAGTTAAATTCATCTCCTATCATGTGATATCTACTACTAATATCTTTTAGCCTATACTTAATATATTTCGGCGATATATCGTTTTATCTTTTTTTCTGCATTAAAGTGAATAAACAAAGTTTTAAACATTTACAGGGATGTAAGATGTGAAGCTTTCACAGAGGATTTCATTAATAAAATCTACTCGGGCCAGCAGCCGCGTCACTTGGTTAAACTCATTTTCAGGGTTAGCCTTTCTGGACTCGACAAGATTTTTAATAATTTAAAGGGGTAATTATATACATGGTAATTTAAATGTTAGTCGATTTATCGTATTAGTTTTCATATTTAAAACACAGTTTTCTGCGTTGATATTAATGGTAAACAATTATTTCAATATAAATCTTCCACTTTCTGTCAACAGGAATTGAATTTGTAATTATAACAGACTTTACTCACTAGTGCCTTTCATTAACCCACATTTTTTTATTCGATTAAGAATACATCTTAATCTATATTCATATCCTAAAGGATATATATTTTCATTACTTAAACTTGTAATACCAATATCCTTCAAAATTCTATGTGGTAACGTTTGAATCAGATTAGTTACCACA
>NW_019059892.1:270927-289947 GCF_000696155.1 Zootermopsis nevadensis
GTTGTTGCGCTGTGTAGTCTGGTCGATGTTTACCAACGTTTCAGAGGTCATACTGCCTCCGTCATCAGGGCGATGAGTATGAAGATTTCTGTCTTCTGGGTTGTTGCGCTGTGTAGTCTGGTCGATGTTAACCAACGTTTCAGAGGTCATACTGCCTCCATCATCAGGGCGATTAATCGGTACACAGCGCAAAAACCCAAAGACAGAAATCTTCAAGAAATTAAAACTCAAATTACGTTACAGATTATTACTTTCTGCATTGTTAAGTACTTCTACATCTCTTCCCTGAAAACAAGAAGAAATACACGAAAGAAAATAAAGATACTTAAGCACTTATTTTACTCATATAAGGCAAATTATTACTTTCTGCATCTCATCCCTGAAAACAAGAATAAAGATAAGCACTTATTTTACTCATATAAGGCATATTTTATTCTCACGGGATTTTCTGCTCCTTCCTCTGAAACAACCATAACTACTTTACGGCCCTCACAGATCCAAAGCTGCGCAGTCTAAGTGGACATCAATATTTACGCCCTCTATCTGCATGCAAACCAACGGGGCGATATACTGAAACCCATTCATTTGCCAACAGCCCGACGCGAGAAATAACCCTAACACATCCATTTTTGTACATACAGAAAGGGAGAATTTCCCCTTCCTTCGCAACCACCGCCTACATTTTCCGTCCGTAGCAGATAAATGATTCAGGCAGGCATTTGCATATATATGCTGCAGTGAATTCAAAATGGCTCTTGCGTGTTGATTCGTGAGTTTACTATATGATATATTACCTACAGTTTCAGAAGACGCATCGACTCTGCGTATGAGCTAGAAAATACATGAAATACACTGCTAATAAAAACAAAATGTATAATTGCTTAGTGTGCGATTGTATACGTACGCTGATCGATTTAGATATGATGTATTGCATGGATGTGAATTAAGATTCACCTACTGTAATGGGGGATGTAGCCTATTAGTATCCCCTGCAGTATTTGTTCAACCAGAAGGGAGAATTTCCCCCTCCTTTTTCACAGAATACCATTCAACTACAAATTAAGGCTTCAAAAATTAAATATTATTCGTTTCATTTCATATGAAAGCCAGACTAATTGATCAGGCAAAAAACATTTAATTTGTTTAAAAATTGCAACCATAAATTAAAGTCAATTGTATGGAATAAAGATGAACCAATTTCCGAACACAGAGTGAGGGATGTTGTATAACTGACGTCAGAGTAACGCGGCATATTACGACTGTTTAACACTTTTAAAGGACAACACTTATCTCATTTGGTTAATGGAGCCAAGGGAACACAATGCCTGTTTAAAGGATCTGTCAGATAAAGACTTTCAAGGAAATAGTACTTACTACAATAAACAAATGTAAAGAGCTTTTGAAAAAATAGGCATTTCGAAATTATTAATTCTTTAGTAGTTGACAGGTTATTTAAAAGTACAAATATACAGTGGCCTCTAATGTTATTATGCGATGTCTAGAAAATATCACTAAGAAATAGAAATGAGGTTCAAGATGAAAATGAAAGTATAATGAATTGTGGTAGTGACTTATATTTAAAGTTTCATGACTATTATAATAATTCTGCCATTTGTTTTGTACGTGTAAAAAGCGGTCTATTACTTTGATGTGGGGAAAAAATAGAAGTTATATTTCAGGTTCTCATGGCATGGAGTTGGAGATGACTGTCTTCTGAGTTGTGCCACGAGATTTAATAGAAATCTACCTGCGTTTCGATGGGGCTAACTTACTCCATCATCAGGACGACAAACGTTTTCATAAATTACAAGTAGTTGTTTTGAAACTCAGAAAGTTATTTAGACCTAACAATGATGACGTAAGTGAGCCTTTTAGGATATCAGGATTTCACAGAGGAGAATTTTTTGATTTACGAAGATTCCTTTCCATTGTTACGATAGACAAGACAAGGAAAGCGTACAGATTTCTTCTGGGATGACGTCTTGAAAAATGGTCACTTGCACGACTGATGAGACGCAAGGATAACATTAAGATTGATCTGAAAATAACATGTCAGATTTGGAAAAAGCTGAGGACCGTGTTTACTGACTGGCTTCTACATTAACAGTGATGAATATCTTTGTTGTGCTACGACAGAGTTAGTTATATATCTGGATAGTACACCCCTGTTATTGAAAGTGGTATTACTGTTTCGGAACTAAAGATCGAGCCTCCTCTATTGCTACATATGCTGGCATAGGATAACTGTAATCGAGATATCTGACACAGCTTTAATATCAGAAACTTAATTATTTCATTTGTAGCCATCGTGGGAGTGGCTGTCTGCAATTTAGCTTACGGTAGAGGCGTCAGAAATGGACGACGACATCCTTTGCCCACCTATCGTCAAAATCTCTCTTTGGAATTATTCCTGTAGCATTACATCCGTTCTACCGTATTATAAAATGAAATCAGCAACACAGTACATACACAGATTTTAATGAAACAATAACAGCAAAGCGCTTAAATAAAACGTTTCTCTAATATCTTCCGAATTTAAGGCGAGATATGATCTTATATTAGGACTTCCGGTTGTTTGTGTTTCCAAATATTAATACAAAATTACAGAAACAAGGATGAATCCACAGTCAGTAACATAAATTATTATATACTTTATTTGTAATAATAATGAAATTTACATTTTACACCATAATTATGAACGGCAGTATTAAAAGTTAAAATAAGTCCCCTCTTACCATAAAGGTTTAAACGTTTTAAGGAAATATGGCTTTACAATTTCTCTGTAGAACTCTTTGTTATAAAGATATTCCGACGAGTTCTCTGAGACAAAACAATTTTCTAGTCAATTCATATGACTGTATTAAGAGAACGGTAATAACTATCTCGTCTTAAATATTATGTCTCAGGACATGTCCTGAACACAAAAGTCACGAAACCAAAAGATGTTATGTTTATTATACATATTACATTATAATTATGTAATTACAACATATGTCGAATGGTGCCTCGCTCTGTTACAGACATAACTCAACCCGTTCCAACAAATTTTGTAGAAACTGCGACAATTACAGCCGTCGACTAACAAACAAATAGAAAAACGCTTAACTTCACTCTGTTCACCGGCATCAGGAAAGTAAACTTGATATCCCTTATCATCTGCTTCATACAAATGCGTTCGAAAATAATGTTCAACACAAAAACCCTCTACAATATTAAAAACGTCGCGGTGCTTATTAAACAGTTTATTAGAGGGCAAAAATTACGAATAAACTGAGTCAAACCACCGGTTTCTTGGAATGAATGGAGTTTAGTGGATAACTGAGATCCACATCACACTAACAAATATTAACTTTAAACTTCTGGACAATCCATATCTTCACAATTAAAAGTTAAACCATACGTGGCACCATCATAATGTCATTTTACGAGGCATATCTTGAAGTTATTCATTGGCATGAATACTCGAAATATTACAACACATAATTTTTGTGTGAAAACTCCTGACAGTGTAACGTTCTTTTAATCATTTTCATTAATTTTAAAATCGCAAATGATATTTCAGCGCTTGAAACAAGGTCCTCCGGATTAGCTTTATAAGTACAATTGTAAACTCATAGATTGTTCTTCGTAATTATAAAACTTAAATAATGAAGTCAGGATTTATTAAACTTTCAATGCTTTGACTTTTAAAACAGAATGTACACATAAAATATTTATTTTATTTTATTTTATCATTGTTTAAGAACCGAAAATCAGAAGTCTAAAATTAAAATCATATGAGTACGTTATACGCTCAAGTTTATAATTCACGTCACTTGAGTTTCCAATTTTTGCCGAGCAGATGCGCTGTAGTCGCAGTTGTTAAAATGGCGTCTTAAGCACGACAATCTAAATACGTGCTGTGGTTTTGAGTCTAGGTCTGCGGTTACAGTGCAGATGAGATTTTATATGGTGTTTGGAACAAAACCTCAAACAAAAATATTTATTTTCAAGTGGTGTAAGTTGTTTGTACAGACTGGCTGATTTCTAAAGGGAAAATCCTCTGTAGACTGCCAGTCACTGTAGCTCAGGTGATTACACTTCGTGTGGCTATCGTTTACAGTCGAAGCAGACCAACCAGACATGATTCTTCTACAGCCTCCTGGAGAACCCTCCTCAATTCATCTCGTTCTTGTGCTTTCATCCAATAGGCCTTAATTTTTAAAGTTTTAATGTCATTTAGAACAAAGTCTAGTTCCTTAGTAACACGTGGTTTTCTTCGTCGACTCCATCTTATATCCGAGGCTTGGCTCTCAGGTTTCCTAACTTTAACCAGATATGTCACCTGGCAATTAAACATGGCACACATAACAGTGTTAAAAATTATGCGGAAACTTCTGAAATGTGAAAGTTACAAGTACCAATTTTTGCATTACGTGTTTACCAAAAAACAAAGAAATTTACTACATACTTTGGTCTGCTTTTCTTTGAAGACTTGAAGACAACGAAAGTTTTGTAACCAAAATTATCTTCGGTGTGCAACCACATTCCATTTATCGGGACATGTTAATCGACATAACCTGTGAATTTGGGGGGGGGGGCAGCAATCCTTATAAAACTTGTTAAACATACGAGACACATTACGAATTTATTATATAAGCCACGCCACCCACGGTACCCTCATTGAAAATCTGTAAAATACGAGCCAAAAAACCTTGGTCACAATCTGTTCAAAAGTGTTTAGTTTTAAATCCTGTATCTTTTGTTTCATGCGAAATGTAACAGTAAAATTGTGTGCATTACGTGCGAACATCCTATATTTTAGGCCCACAGTCTTTATGTAATCTCCGATTAAAAAGTCAACTTTAAAATATGACATATAGTATATGCCAAATGACGTTTCGATTCAAAAACGAAGCACAACAAACACGTTCGACACGTTTAATTCTGTTCCATGAATCTTATAAACGCCGGGCGTGTGAACCAACACAGCTAACCGAAATCTCAATATCATTTATGTCGTATCTCTGTGACAATCATGGAAGACGACGAGAAAGTTTGTAAACAAGACTAACAGTTATAAAGATCAATACAAGACTCATAAGATAGACTCCAATCACAAATTTTATTTGCCATAGCTTTCGAGATATTTCCCAATATTTATTATGTGCAGGTGTGCTGGATCAATTTTGTCATTAATGCGTCCTTAATACTGAATAGTCACGAAAGTTTTATTATACTAATTATTTCCTCAATAGCGCCATGACAGTAATAGTTGCTGCAGAGGACGTATTTTTATAACTTATCAAGATTATAATAACAATATATACAAACAATTAAATAAATAATTAATAGAGTCACTCATAACTAAATATACAATATAATATTATTATCTTATACAAGGTAAAAGTTGAAGAATCCATAACATTTTCTGTTAAAAATAACTTTTTTGGAAGCTTACAATTACTCTCAGAAGGGCCTACCATAGTATTTTAGAACTTCATCTTGTGTAAAGTGATATTAAATAACTGAAGTATTCGCTCTGTAATGAAATAATTATTATGAAAATTCTACATGAAATAATATATAGCACATTTTAATAAAATACTTATGCTTATTAATTATGTATGAATTAGATTAATATTATACGTGCATGTTTAATAAACTTATAATATCTGTACATAATAACAGGACACTTCGACTTTATAACTGGAATTATAAGTAAGTTAAATGTAGGAAATAAACAGGGAAATATCTAACATTAAAATCTTTTATCCCGTTTACAACAGTACAAGATTTGTAAATGTCAGGGTATATGATTACACATTAAAACATATATATAGTTGCCCAAATCGCTTTATGCATTGCGCATAACTTTCTGGTAACTACGAAGCAGAAAAGACGGAATCGAGGGAGAACGCAGAAGGATTCATATTGCTTTTCGTACAAAATATAAAATAAATTATGATAATCGTGGGTTTCAACAAAAAGACTTACTTTACTTTAATATCTGAGTTAATTTCTTAACGTTACATTATATTTAAAGCACCAAAAAACGTGTGAACCGAATAATTCGTGTCCGTTTATTCGTTTGTGTGTTAGTTTATTAGTATGTCTGATGCAACTTTGCCAGTTTAATGGGTTGCTATCAATGATAAGATGACTGTAAATTACCAAATTGGAAATGTTATTAAAGAATATATTATAGTCCATTTATATCACAGAATTCTTTCTAGATAGACTGAAAAAATCTACGCCAGAATAATTTTTCCACAGCCGAGATTCAAACCAAGGACTTATCGAATACGGAGCAAAAATGTAATTTAACCACGTAGTCAAATATGATCTTCGTTGTGACGACAAGAGTCCTGCGGGTAATTACGAATGTGGCGGAGGTACATATTGTCTTCATCTTCGGTTTAGATATTTCATCAAGGTTTTCGGTTACTTATTAGAGTCTACTGTCTGGTTAATATTGCCACAAAAAATAATGGAAAACATCAAAGAAAGACAATACAATACAAATGTAAATCCAGTTACGTATATTTTACAAGGAGAAAAATTCATGTTTTAGAGTGTTTGTTGGCGGTATATGCCTCAATGCCTGTCAGAGAACACTCGAAACACAATCCATTTCCCACGGACAGTAAAGAACTAAAATTGCTGCTATTTTCCTCTTGAGGCCGAAAGTGACAGCAACAAGCTTGTTCTGTAACATGTATGTAGACCGTCTTCCTTCCACTTGGGAATTTATAATGTGGCAGTGAACGAGGCGTCGTCGGGAACATGTCAGCGACGCCCTCGTGACGCCTCTGCTCTAGCAGACGCTACTTCCACCCGCGGTAGCTACTAAAGAAATTAGTAGATTCCCAGTAGATCCGTTCCTGCTGCTGTGGAAACCTCTGAAGTGCGGCTACTCAACTCCTTGAACCAGGCACATAAACCGATGATAAAAGTTGTTATCGTACATGGGATCTACGGTTTTAATTTTCCATGAAGACGTCTGTATTAATACCACGTTGACTCTAGATAGATATCAACGTTTCGGAGGAACATATTGCCTCCATCTTCAGGGCTAAATTAGCCGTTCTGCTGTAGATGGAGACAATGTTCCTGCGAAATGTTGATATATATCTAAATGTTACTACCCAGAAGACCAACATCTACGTAATATTGATAAAAGAGCGAAATATGAAATTCGTTAATGCAGTAATGGTTGTGGGAATGTTAAAAGGCAAACAACGAATGTAAATAATGGGTTTTTTATGTCATATATCAACTAGCGAAGCTTGAAATTTCGCATTCTGTTTGTTACATGAAGACAAAGCAATCTGCATTTTGTACGCAGGGTTTATTTATGGGGTTTCACATGATTCTCAAAATAAACATCGAGTAGCCCATTTGCAAAAAAAACCATCATTAACTAGTCCATATTTTTTATGGTGACGGGTTACGTTTTCCTCTTAGCATGTATTTAATTTTTAAATATTATTTGGATCACTTTCGGCTCAAGAATTCTGAGGAAGTCACATGAGAATTAAAAATCTATAGAATAAATATCTTCAAATTGTGTATTCTACACCAAATTCTTAGGGTTATTAAATGACGGAACATGAGTTGGGCTAAGACAAATACCAAGTACAGCACTGACACCTAAGAAATAAGCACAGAATTTTAGCGAAAAAAAAAATTAAGAGTCTAATTCTGAGATTTTCAAGTGTAGACCGGATTCAGCTGGCACACAATTGACTTCAATGGTAATCGTTTGTCATTAACTTACGGGTTTCATTTTAGTCATTCAGTAAACACAGTCTGGGATACGTTGGGTAACAAAAGCTCGCTTTGAGGAGCCCAACATAAGCCAGGCTATATATTACACGTGGCAGTAGGAGGGAGGGCTTGGATGTTCTTAATAAATGAGTGGCTGGTGCTTGCTTGTAATATGACAGGAATTGTGACAGACTTGCACACCACGTCATAACTACGGCTGTCGGAACCTCATTAAAACAGTGTAGGACGCGATGCAATATAGCAACTCCTTCACGAAGTTACTGCTCTAATAAGCCAGAGAGAGAGAGAGAGAGAGAGAGGGAGAGAGCGTCATCTGCTATCAGCTTGTCACGTGATGAAGCGAAACCCTTCCGCTGGCTGTGGTCACGAAAACGATCCCCGAATCCAGAAATGATTTGCATTACAAAAGTTTCTCTCTTTGATCTTAGCTTTGCTATTCTGTTGTAATTAATAACATGGCCCACCTATTAATTTGAATAGGCCTATATAATAGTGCCCACTTTTGTGTTCGAAGACACCAACTTTATATTTGTTATATAGTTCCCTTTGTTTTTATGCATTTTTGAGCTCATAAAATGAACACACAATGGGGAGGACATATCTGTATGTCCTTAAATATCACGTGTAACTTAAAATGTAACTCTCGAATTTCGAGTAGCCGTGTTAATTTTGCAGTTCGGAGAAAGAGAATGTGAGCGATTTGTGACTCTTGTTGTGCATTGAGGCTAAGAATGCGTTTAAAGCCACTGAAATATCAGCAAATTAGACAGGCAAAGGCAGCAGGTGTGGTGGTAGAGTAGTGAACTATACGGCGCAAATAGTGTGCAATTAGCACCAGCGGTTGGATGTGATGATGAGACATCTGCGTAGAATTCCCGATGGACGACGCCACATTACACGTGCGTACCATTAACAGGGACCAGTTTCAGTTCGGCAGGTAATTTATTATTTTAAAGTCTGCTACCAGGGCGAACACAGGTACGCAGAAAGCTCTTATATACAACGGCTTCAGTCACAGATTGAAACTCATTTTAGAGTTTCCTTTTCCTAATTTTTCTGCAGAAAACAACTTTAAATTTCGGTGACCAAAATTTTGCCTAATTATCCTTCGTATACAGTATCTGAACCGAATAGATGTAAATTACTCCAACCTGCCCCAAACCTACCCAAATATTTCCGTTTGGCCTCCCTTTTAATAAATCTGAGTTTTATTTAAACTTATTTGTTCGATTATATTTTCACTTGCGAAACCCAAGGTTAAATAAGGATACGCTTTGATTGATGCATTACACTTAGATTATTCAACGACATATTTCTATCTGTATTGGCAATACAGAATGGAGCTCTGTGATTGTTCTGAATGAAAAAGGTATAAAGAATGTTCGTGGTATAATCCTAATATAGGATACTATCCTAGAACTGACTTGGACGGAGAGGATACTACCACCAAAGTCTCGTATCGTCTTCATTCAGACAGGCGTTAGGACAGTAAAATGGGGTGTTCGTACCATCACAAGACGTGTACACGTAAACTGACAAACATCTATCTTCCAAGGAAGATTCGAAATCTGAATAGTAGTTTTCGAGTGACCGGTGACCGCCTGGATATCCAGTTCAAATGTGTAGGCGGCGACATGTGTTTGACCTGCCACTGACGTGACATCCAGTCGCACATGACAACCACTGCCCGTGTCGTGCCGAGGCGATTATGGAGAACGATGTGAAATATGCAGACTCACGACATGATCCTAAATATTTTCAATTGACCTACGCGTATTCGAATGCAGACCCATAGCGGTATGACAACGCAGACACAAATCTGCCTGTAGTTCAAATCAGTCAACTATTCAGGACAGGCTGATTCAAATAATTGTACACAAAGGCGGATCAACCAGCTTTGTAATTCTTAACGGATAAGACTCAAACATAAACGATTCAAAAATTCCGCTGATCAATCGCTTAGAGAAATAGTCCCTTACAACAGGACGGATAACTTATGCGTTATTTAACTGTTCTGTATCAAATGCAACTATCATTAAGCGTAGAACGAAAGACCTATACTAGGTTAGGTTAGGTTCGGATACCGGCAATGAATGGGGTACTAAGAAGGCATTGATCTTAGAGTGACTGAGGAAACCAAAAAGAAAACTCAGCATAGTCGGTGTCGTCCAAGATTCAGACGAATGCAAATCAGATGCGATCACATAAGCCATTTTGTTCGGTCTTCTTCTGTGACAAACCTTCCGCTTACACAGCAATGTCTTTGGTGTTAACGAGTACAAATTTTACAGTGTTGGGCAAGGCCGTGGTCTAGGCAACACGGAGTTTTCCTCCGGGGGCTTCCCCGGTTTCTCCGTGGCATCCCAACAATTACTCCATTCACACACAGAAGAAGGCAATGGCAAACCACTTCTGGATAATCTGCCAAGAACGTATATGAACAGGTCCCAATCCGAGAAAAGGATGGAAGGATCCTGTGCATATGGACCTGTCGTCAGACAGAACACTAAAAAAAAGGCGGTGGCCGAATTTATAACTTGTGTTGGGCAAGGCCGTGGTCTAGGCAACACGGAGTTTTCCTCCGGGGGCTTCCCCGGTTTCTCCGTGGCATCCCAACAATTACTTCATTCACACACAGAAGAAGGCAATGGCAAACCACTTCTGGATCATCTGCCAAGAACGTATATGAACAGGTCCCAGTCCGAGAGAAGGATGGAAGGATCCTGTCCATATGGACCTGTCGCCAGACAGAACACTAAATAAATAATAATAATGCCTTTCAGTAGACTTCTTGTTTGTTTTTGACGAAAGTCTGTTTTCGGTTCTAAATAAATACAAAACAATTGACAACATTTTGTTAAGTGCAACAAGTAATTCGAAGCTACCGTATCTTTATGCCTTATAACTCACTACGAACAATAATAGCAATATTGCGGCAGACCGAAAAACTTAAGTGAAAGTACCACATAAATAAGGGTTTTCAAATGCAGTGTACGCCTAGGTTAATACTTAGGTTAGTTCAGACAATAAAATGAAATTATAGCTATCATCGTTTGCCACTTATCTGTGGGCTAATAAAATATCCCTTATGTTTTTCAAATTTGCACGTTAATTTTTAAATATATCTAAATATATTTTCATAAAATAAAAGGCAGGCTGATGCCACCGAGGTACAGAAGGTAATCATACACACTCCTGAATTATCTGAATAAAATTCCAATTAAATCGTATACTTTCTAGTTGTATTATCAGCATAAAAATTTTAACAAATATTGTTATGAAGTGGTACATAAAACAAAAACATAAATGTTTATCGCAGTCTTCCTGATTACGACATCACGTAGTCATGAATGTGGTTAATAACGCTTCAGGATAAGGCGACACCTTCCTCCGAATGTTTTGTAACCATCTACAAGACCACATGGCGTTAGGACTCACAACACTACAATAAAAGTAATCTTCAGCTCCCCTGAGAACGTCAGATCTCACAAACAAATAATTTGTAGGCTTCAATAAGCATCGCCCTTATACTATTATATGATATTTATATACAAGGTTTCTACGTAAATATTCTTATATTGGTAGCTGTTGGAAGGTAAAACTGAGCAAAAATTAAGTAGGATATAAGTTTTTTTCACTGCGGTGATTACGAAGATCGTCCTGATGATGGAGGCACTAAGAACCTCTGAAACAGAATATACGGCGCTACAACCCGGAAGATAGCCATCTTCTCGATCAAAATTTGTCCCAGATGAGTGAAACACGTAAAATTCCTAACATACGATTGTTCGATGACTCAAACACGATGGAAGATACATATCTGTATATTTCCTACACGTTCCTAGACATTGTATACGTTCTCTGAACATCAGTTCTGTTTCTGTTTAATCAAAGTGAAATATCCCGCTTAGTTTATTGCTGACAAAGAGGCAGAGGTCTGACGTTTGTCGTATCCCTCAATTACTGTGTGCAACACAGCGTCATTCTGCAAGATTTACAGTTATGGTTCAATTTTGCAGTTCGTAAGTAGATTATTCATGTTACACGTAATCATTAAGTCATGTTTATATATATATATATATATATATATATATATGTTACAAACTCACAATTACCAGGATATCTGTCATATAGGTTAGGGTTTCAGCTACCAAAAAATATATAAATCAGTACTTACATATTTTTGAGGTCATACATATAGACGAATTTACAGAATGTATCATATCATATTCTACATACTGACAACATTGTTCAAAGTAGAATTTGGCCCCATTTATTAAATATTAAACCTTACTAAAAAGTCCGTACCTGTGAACTCCAGAACAGTTCTGGAGTTCACAGGTAAGGACGACGCAACTGCAGCTCGCCGCCAACCAGCTACGGCCACCGGACCACCGGACAAATATCTAAGCGTAGAGTCTATTCCTATGAATAACAACATCTGGTGTAGTGTCGCTTAAAATACTTTCGTCAAATATCCTATTCATTATTTATTTTCTAAATCAAGTTTGAGACATTTAATTAAATGAATTGATTTCCCTGATGCCACTGATGATGACCTCTTGAGGTTGAAACGCGTATGGCAATTGTGTCTTTTTTATAGTCTTAATAGTTGTTTGTTTGCCTATTTATATCTAATACACTACACGGTATGCAAAGTTTTAAGATTATTTTAATTAAACTTCAAATATTCTTGTTCTTTAACTCGACCCATGGAGGGAAATGACCGAAAGACCTAGGCTTACTGTGATGGAATTTAAGGAAAAAGGGTGTGAAACATTAGGTGATCACGATATCGGTGCTTAACCACAGCACCACAAAATTTAAAATCATCAATTTAACATAACTATACGTTTAACTTAAACACAATTTATAGTTTATAGTTTTGATGCGTCATGTTTGTGTTTAAATTCACATATATATTTATTATTCAAGTCATATACACAAACTTTTAAATTATTGATGTTAAAATTTAAAATTTAAAAGTTTGTGTATATGACTTGAATAATAAATATATATGTTAAACACAATTACTTAATTTCTGTTACAATAATATGTTAACAGATGACGGGGATGATGTGAGATTTGGTGTTCCTACAGCGGTAAAAATGTCGATATTGATCTTCTGGGTTCAACGTAGTGATTTTTAATCAATGACAGACAGCTGAATAATTACCACTTGGTTACGAAGAGCCTTATGCAGTTATTAGTATCAGATACAGGAGAAGATAGATGTCTGAACTAAATTCTGGCGTGTATTTCTCGATTCAGTCTGCAGTTAGTATGCACACAAACCTCAGATTTCAATAAAGGCCAAAGGATATATTTTAAAATTAAACTGTCTCATCAACTGGAGGGTGGAGCATATTTATTCACATTGCAAGTCGTTTGATAAAAAATCTAATGTCTCCATTTATGATCATTTGGAGGTGCACTGCATGTTTATCAATATTTACCACAGGTATAATCAAAAATCGAAAAAGTACTGGAGCTCTGGTCACGCGTATCAGTCGCACGACGTCATGTGCTATAGATTAAGCAATTAAGCATGTTGCAATATAATGTTGTAGTTACAAGCGTTGAATGAATACAAAACAAAACGTACACGATACAGTGCGTTATACACGTTATACACGTCATAGGTTACAGTCTTGGAAAGTTAGGAGATAACTGTTTCTAGATTCAGAAATCTGAAATACAAGATACAAAAATGCCCTTCATGCTCTTCATAATTATACCCACTCAAAAGAATGCCCACAGTTGTATTCAATGCTCCTCTTTGCCCGTTCTGCACCAGAATCATAACTTTTTTTTTTCATATTTGTGACTAAAAGCTTATGCATTGTTTTTATGTGAAATTGTATATCTTCGGTTTAGGAAGTGCATAAAAGTAAATACATTTCAGTATAAAATGTTTGTCTGTGTATGCCATAACATTCTATTCCTCATATCATTTAAATTATTAAAATTACACTCAATATCAAAATGTAAAATAGAGTTATACGAAGAATTTAATTTTAATCCATATCGCTCGATTATAAAACTTATTTCATATGGAATTCTTGAATTTAAAAGCTGCTCTTCGTATTAAATTTGGAATCTAAAAATCTGTATTTTATTTGAAACATAATTTGTTTTAATAAGCCACACTGAACAAAATACAAGGCAAAATATACCTAATTTATGTACCAGTGCTCTCAAATTTCTCTTATATAGACAACTTTTGAAATAACATAATTTAATATTGTTTACATTGTAGAATCTCTACAGCTAACAAAAGACGATACTTTATAATCAATAACTAAACAGCAAGAAGGTATTAATATTTTAATAATGGATTTGTTTAGTCTGTGTGCTGGAAATATTACCATATCAGTACGTCTCTTTATGGGAAATGAATTTATGTACACACAATTACACGTTGTACAACGAAGATTAAAATAAACAAAGGAGCCTGATTAGCACATACGAAATTTGTGCGGTCCCAACAACGCTAGTAAAATATCTGTATTTAAAATTAATTTTTCTTGGGAGAAAATATTTATACCGATGTACAGAATAAACTTGTTCCACAAGTGGCGTTGTTCTGAAGGTAAACGTTGTGGTATTAACTACGTTCATGTTCTGAGGGTAATTTTCAATTATTAGTGTCGTGTGTTCTTGTTTTGCATGCAGATGTTCCAGTATTAAATGCATTTTTGTTTTACAGCTGGTGTTTCAATGTTAAAGCTGAGCTATGTTGTTCTGCAGGCGGATGTTCGTATATTAGCCCCGTTCTTGTTCTGAATGTGATGCTGCGTGTTCTTTCTGTAGTGGCAGATGCTCCAATATTAATAGTGCTCTTTTTATACAGACAAATCTCCCATTGGTAATATTCTGAAGGTGTATGTAATAAGTGTGTTTTTAATCTGCAGAATTATGTTGGTAATGTTCTGTAGGTGTATGTAATAATAGTCTATTAAGTGTGTTTTTAATCTGCAGAATTATACAGTTCTAATGCTGAGTATTATTGTTCTGCAGGCGTATATGCCAACGTTAATCCAGTGTGTTCTTGTTCTGCGGGTAGGTGTTCCAACGTTAATCCAGTGTGTTCTTGTTCTGCAGGTGGATGTTCCAACGTTAATCCAGTGTGTTATTGTTCTTCAGGTGGATGTTCCAACGTTAATCCAGTGTGTTATTGTTCTTCAGGTGGATGTTCCAACGTTAATCCAGTGTGTTATTGTTCTTCAGGTGGATGTTCCAACGTTAATCCAGTGTGTTATTGTTCTTCAGGTGGATGTTCCAACGTTAATCCAGTGTGTTATTGTTCTTCAGGTGGATGTTCCAACGTTAATCCAGTGTGTTATTGTTCCGCAGGCGGATGTTCCCCACTTGTCGCGTCTCCTTCACTGGGATTCGGCCCGACCAGAGATACGCTGTGTTGATGGACATTGTTCCGGTGGACAACAAAAGGTATCGATACGCATATCACCGGTCTTCATGGCTCGTGGCCGGTAAGGCGGATCCCCCCGCCCCCTGTCGCCTTTACATGCACCCGGATTCGCCCTTTACTGGAGAGCAGCTCAGGAAGCAAGTCGTCTCCTTCGAGAAAGTCAAACTTACCAACAACGAGATGGACAAGCACGGGCATGTGAGTTTCATGGGTATTTATAAACCTATTTTAAAATTAATTTACACTTAGGACCATAAATTAAAAGGTCCCTTGATCCGTGGTTGAAAATATACCAACCGTATTGCTCTGCAACACTGAAATGAAAATGTGCTTTCTTAATAGTTTTTGAGGTTACAAATGTTATCTCGTAAAATACATTTCCAAATGGATGAAACTAATTTCCTTGTGGTCCTCGACAGATTCATACTTATTTAACCTATCAAAGAATTTCTTGTATTTGTTTAAACACAGAGATAAATACCTATTTAACACACACTGCCACTGGAGGCTACTGAGATAAAATTTAGATATTCGTAATCTACATCTCTAACTGTTATTTTCTTTTAAATTTTACCGGTCAAGTTCTGTATTCATTATAATTAATTTTTAATAATCATAATTTTGTATATTTGCGTACTTAATTTTATGAGAATGTTGATTTCATAAAAAATGTTACACTTTTTAAAACAAAAATATTGACCGAAATTTATTTTGTGGAGGCAGGTAGGCTAGTCCCTTGTGTGCTGAAATCGTGCAAGTTCCACTAGTCTCTGTTATGCTTATAAACCCAGATAT
Source organism: Zootermopsis nevadensis (assembly GCF_000696155.1). Next base: position 286,925 of record NW_019059892.1, read on the forward strand.
TTCCGACTGAGAAAAGTCATCAACTCAGGATGCATGTGCTCTAAACGTGAGTTGGCACACTTGTCATGAAGGACTACCACTCACAGGTATTTTGTTTTGAAGACTGACACAAAAAAACAGTTTCCTAGGCTGAAAAAAGATTAAAAATTCAATGAGACATGACAAGTAAGCCGTATAATTGCTGATGGCATATTACACTAATATAATCAGGGATTCTGATCGAACCAACAAATCACTCAAAAATTGTTTCCTTTAAAATTAAAAGTTAAATTAAAAATTAAAATTAAAAAACTACATTTGAATTCAATTTATTCTGTATTAACATTTATAATGTGAATCACTTCAGTGTTTTTCATAATGTATTTCGCATTTAAGATTACCCGTTTTCTATAATTTACTTAGGCTATTTTTGCTACAGTTATTTCTAAATTTTTCTATGTTCTGTCACAATTAGTGGTAAAGGCACTTCTGTGCCACAGTTATTTCTAAATTTTTCTATGTTTTGTCACAATTAGTGGTAAAGGCACTTCTTTGCATTGCACATATCGTACATCAGTCTTAATAACTTTATATGTTGTATTACTCCTTAACCATCATTTCCTATGCAATGGTATGACAAAGTCTGTGAAAGAGATTTTAAGTTTCTCTCCTGAAATGTCAAGTTTGTTGTAGTGCTCGAGTCTATTAAAATTTGCTGTACCAAAGTAAGGTAAATTTTTCACTGAACAACGATCCATCTTATATCGATATTATTGGTTTTATTAAATCAGATTCAACTATTTTATATCTCTTTTAGCCGCGCGGTCTGAGGTGTCATGCTTCGAACCGGTGATACGGTTATCGTTCACCTCTGCTTAGGCATTTGAACGTGAGGCTAGCAGAGAGCTAGTCGGCTTTGGCTCTCAGAGGGCTGTTACGCCACGGATTATTATTATTATTATATCTTTTTTAAGTAGCCTCTGGAACTTAAGATATAATGCGATAGCAAAAATTGTTTTTACAAAAAAATATATCGTGAATATAACAATTTAATTTCTTTTTGTTCCAGCTGGTTCTCAACTCGATGCACAAATATCAACCTCGGATTCATCTTGTGAAGCGTCACGAGTCATCTGGAAGTGCTCCAATCACGGACCTAGAGTCGGAAGAATTCAAGACTTTCATTTTCCCCGAATCTGTTTTCACAGCGGTTACAGCGTACCAGAACCAGTTGGTAAGTGTTCAGCAACGAGAACCAAATTGAAGAAAAAAAATCTCTGTTAACGGTTTAAAAAAGTTTTTCGGTTATATCTGTACACTGAATTTTGTATTTCATTTATTTCAACAAAATTTCAGGTGTTTGAGAATCGGGTGTTGAGGAGGATATTTGGACCTAGGAGAGAAGTCGATGGGGTCTGGAGAAAACTGCATAATGACGAACTTAAAAATTCCTCCCCCAGTATTTTCACAGTGATTAAGTCGAGAAGAATGAGATGGGCTGGGCATGTAGCTCGCATTGATGGGACAAGACGTGTGCACTGGGTATTGGTTGGGAAGCCTGAGAGGAAGAGACCGCTGGGGAGACCTAGACGTAGATGGGAGGATAATCTCAGGCGGGATCTATGGGAGATTGGAGTTGAAGGAGACTGGAATTTGCTGTCCGAGGACAGGGTCTGGTGGAGGGCTTTGGTTAATTCGGTGATGTAAGCCATCTAGTTAGTTTATTTCAACAAAATTCATAAATCAAATTTATAATGAATCGATCTCACATGAAAATTTATGTTACTGAATTAAAAACAATTAATAACACATGAGAATATATTAGATAATTAACCACTGCTACTAGAACGTGGATATAAATATTCTGGAAAAGTAAGTGGTTTAGAAGGTTTAGAAAATTCATTGATTTAGTAGAAGTATATTAAGTTTCAATGTGAGACTTCATTTTCTTTCGGTGGCTAGCAGGAAGATGGCTGTCTTCTGGATTGTTTTGCCTTGCAGCGTTCTTCATCATGGAGGCAGCAAAAGCTTCTAAAACTTTGGTAAATTTCTACCATACTACACGGCGCAAAGACATAGAGGACAGTTACCGCCAATCTGCAAACACTTTGATAAAGTAATGTTCAGGAGTACATATCTAATAACATAAAAAATAACAAATATATGCATTGGATGAAAAAAAAAGAACATCAAAGCAATTAGATATACAATATTTGACAAACATAATGCAATACGTGACCTATGTCTGTGTTATATCTCTACATAATATAACGTGATAAAAGATGGAATGACCATGCAGATAGAAGACACGTGTCTGAAATGATTATGGAATTACAGAGCAACAAGGTAAGAGCAGGAAGATAGACTATTCTGAATTTAATTCGAGCACGAGTAAGCTGAAGATTGAGTGACACCCTTGACTGGTAACTGCTAACTGCAGATAACTTCGGCCTGCCTCCTGATGAGGCCAGCAAGTGTTAAAGCCATTCAATCTGCTCATTATTTTGCTGAACAGGCAATGTCTGTACCGAATACATCAGCAAAGCTCGCGTTCCAATACTCGACGGGTTTAGGGTCGTGACAGCCCCTGGATTCTGTTTATCGATCACTCTGCCGGTCGCTGGCACCACCATTGTGCGCTGCTCCATAAACCGCTACAATTTGTCCGCCCACCCTGTCGACGCTAGCATGATTTGCTGGACAAGAAGTCGCCGGGTCCACACGATTCCACAGGACATTAACAGTTGCATCAGTCGCACTCAAATGTGTCCGTCCTAGTAGAAACAGTTATCCAATATCGCACATTTTGCGTGTCATGCTTTACTGCTGACAAATAAAATTACATAACTTTCTATTTCTCGGTATACACAAGATAAATTTTTATTATTTGTTTATTTAACGACGATTTTTAACCAGAGACGTTAAATATAATGGAATATAGTAGAATGTAAGACTTGAGGTTCTCACAGCGGTGAGTATGAAGATATCCGTCTTCTGGGTTATTGCGCTGTGTAGTCTGGTCGATGTTAACCAACGTTTCAGAG
>NW_019059892.1:300157-318651 GCF_000696155.1 Zootermopsis nevadensis
CCGGCGGTGCCCGAATTTATAACTTGTGTTGGGCAAGGCCGTGGTCTAGGCAACACGGAGTTTTCCTCCGTGGCATCCCAACAATTACTCCATTCACACACACAGAAGAAGGCAATGGCAAACCACTTCTGGATCATCTGCCAAGAACGTATATGAAAGGGTCCCAGTCCGAGAAAAGGATGGAGGGATCCTGTTCATATGGACCTGTCGTCTGACAGAACACTAATAATAAATAAATTACCGTAATGAGTGCGAAAGTTAAGTAATAATTTTATCATGACAGTCCACTAGAGTAGCTGAGGGATATCTTAGTCAGAATACTCGATAAACTGCTTGGATAATGTAGGTAATTCCATAAAAGGACAATACAGAGATAAAACTGTATAAGGTCCCGCTTTCGAATTTTTTCTCACGATACTAGATATCCTCAAAACTTATATTCCTTTCTTTATATTATGCAGAAGAACGCTTTGATAGTACCGTAAAATAAACGTCGAAACACTTCCTTCCATATCCTATTTAGTGAACTCTGTTCCGTACCGTCAACAAATATGACATAGAGATTGTAATGACTTCTTCCTTATTTAGAGAGGTTATTTTCGATTTTATATTAGTTAGTGGTGCTTAATTTCTTGTTGATAGAGAGGCATAAATAGTGAACTGATGTCGATGTTAAGAATGAGTGGAGTTTTACAGCGATGCTCGTCATACAGCTTAGTCCTTGTAACAATTTACTACATTAATGATTTCTGTCTTCTGGGTTGTTGCGCTGTGTAGTATGGTAGATTGTTACCAACTGTTATCGCCCTGATAAAGGAGGCAGTATGACCTCTGAAACGTTGGTAAACATCGACCAGACTACACAGCGCAACAACCCAGAAGACAGAAATCTTCATACTCTGATGACGGAGGCAGTATGACCTCTGAAACGTTGGTAAACATCGACCAGACTACACAGCGCAACAACCCAGAAGACAGAAATCTTCATACTCTGATGACGGAGGCAGTATGACCTCTGAAACGTTGGTAAACATCGACCAGACTACACAGCGCAACAACCCAGAAGACAGAAATCCTCATACTCACAGCTGTGGAAACCTCAAATCATACATAAATTTACTAAATTCTCTATGAAGTTTATTGCTGAAGAATTCGTAATGAAAAATGCAAGACGCATTATATTAACGACTTGACAAAGAATGACGTGACACACCCCACCTACCGACATAGTTTAATGAGGCTGTCATATCACTGAATTCCCAAGCAAGCCAACTTCCGTGCAACTGTGTTTAGTGTTTTTGGTCATTAGTTTACAACGTATTCTCATGACACAGAATATAATTATTATAGATGCTGGCAACAAGCATTAAGTGTTTTAAAATTAATGTTACATTAGTGAGTTACATCTCGGAATCCTGATAGCGAAAAATACACAAATTAACACACAAAGGAAGAGAAATGGAATTTAAGTTTGTAAAATAAGGGTGGAAGATAGTTAACACTGGCACAAAATCGTATAGAATTGCGCGTTCTGCCATTATCACTTATTTAAATATTTTTAGTGTTAAAGAACTGCCTATGTGCCTCTACATTATCGAACTTTATATAAATACTTTCGAAGTGACAGTGTTATGTGAATGCTAAGAAAAATACATTCAGTTAAAGGCGAAGATACTCCGATCAAAAGAATGAATACAGAGCGCTAAAACAATGAATCATTGTAAAAGTTCCAAACCAGTGTTAATTTGTGATGGAAGTTTACTGTTTATACTAACATTGTCATAGATCTGGTATAAATAATGGTTAGGACAGAATCATTCGGGGTTATGTAAGAGGAAGGTAGAGAAAAACTGATAAATATCATAATGGGGTGTTAGTATATTCCGCTCTTTACAGTTAAGATGATTAAAACACAAGGGACACGTCGTACACAGAAAAGAAACGAAAAATGTCTTCAAAACATCATTGCGAAGACTACGTTACTTGGTTGGCTATTGCCCTCTTAAATTTATCTATAATGGCCGAACCTCTGTCGATGATGACGAGCGTTCTGGACGACCATCTTCGAGCACAACGCCCGAAAATGTTACGAAGATTCGGCAGGCCATTCACGAAGATCGACGTCGTACCATCAACGACTTGTGCGACATTGTTGGGATAGGCTATGGGACCTGGCAGCTGATTCTAAAGGAAGAACTTCCAGGGATGCTTCCAGGCTTGGCAGCGGCGTTGGGATCGTTGTGTTCACTCCCAGGGGATCTACTTCGAGGGTGATGGATGAATTTAATACCTGAGATAAGTGTACGGGTTTTTATTGGCGCAGTCTAGAAACTTTCCGATCGCACCTCGTATCTGCAGAGGTTATTTCGCATAGGCTAAATACGAGTCTCGATACGTCTTACTTGTTACAGGAATTTATTTTTTCTTACACCAATCTTGTATAGACTGGTCTGACGATGCATGGGAATCTGCCAAGCAATCCTGACAGACAGACAAATAACATCACGCCAGGCCTCTCACATTATTACGTTCGCACGCAAACATTTTTATACTTACTATTCATTTCTTCTCTACAGTGGCAGTTAGATCTTACTCATGTGGTAAAACTGATAGGTTATTTACGATGAAATTATTTTATCATGTAATTTATTGGACGTATTGCATAAAACAAGAGCACAATGGCGAGTTCCCCCCCCCCCCTCTCTCTCTCTCTCTTGGCCTAAGAAGGTGTTGTATGGATTCTGTTTAAATTTGTTCTTTTACATATAGTCACTGATATTTATCAGTGGTTTGTGGTCTTGGATCATATAAGCTCATTGACCATGAAGCTCTAATCGACGTATGTCAGATTTTAAATAGCAGCCAGTAGTTGTGCGTAAATAAATCTCATTAAAATCGACGATCAATACCCGAAGAGATTTTCCGACTTGGAAAATATTTTAAGAGATGTGATAAGAAAGATTCATAATTTTACTCTATTTAATACTAATTCATATATTACTTCAGTTATAACTTAACTTAAAGCTTCACAGCAATAAATGTTTGTTGAATTAAATAGACGTGAGGGCCAATTAGTTATGCAAAATTGTAAAGATCTTATTTTAAAAATATGATCCGTGTGAACAAATTCGTTTAGCACTTTTCCGTCTTGTTAAAAATAAAACGTATGTATGTACATTGGACAAAATAAATGTACAAATGATTTAAAATAGGAATAGTCGAGAGAAAAGACAACTTTGAAGACAAAGGCCCGGATGGATGTTCAAATTTGTGGTACGATGATAATGTCCTCGCTGGAGGCAGATGACCTGTTAAATTGCCTTCGAGCTTTTACCAGGTGTCAAGAGAACGGTTTCAAGTCGAATATTTTCCGGTACCTTGCACTCCAGTACATAAGTCCCTCACAGGACTATATTCAAGGAAAAGAGTCTTTGTTCAGAAACCAACAGCTACTGAACAGTTCAGGAAATCATGGCCTTCGTCACCTGGAACCATCATGCACAGTAATTGAATCCTTCTTATTTAAGGATGCTTTTTCAGTTACATAGATTATATAGATCTGAATGTGACGGGAATAATGAGGAGGAGGTCGTAGCCTATTTGTGAATTCACCTGTAAATACAAAGGAGACCCACCGAAACGTCAGCTGGAACATCTGGTAACCAGTCCGAGATTTCAACCCGATACCTCGTACGAGGTAACACGCATCATTTAACATTTAAGTTATTGTGCTGTAAATAGCTTACAGTTTCATTGTTTCACTTGCACATGGAAACTTTGTAAGTTTGACATTTGACACAGGAAATGCCTGAGAGCGGCAGTCTGTTAAATGTTTTGTGGGCAAGAACTCCTGGAAATATTCTGGCTGTAAATATTAAATCTCTTACATGTGATATGCGCTTTTAAGGAAACAGGCATCAACACTTTACGACTGACAGCACAGAACACGATCTGTCCCTCGTGGTCGTTAATACGAGTGCTTGACGGGAACCCAACCGACCTCATTATAGGAAGCGTTGAGTCTGCGGACTGAGCTACCCCATCAGCCTACTGAGACTCATAATGAATTAAATGTGTGATACAGATCAGGGGTAGACATACGCTTATATAAATACGTTTCAAATATTTAGATGAAAAGTGTGCAAATATGGTAATTGACTCAGACTTTATTTTTGGTAAGAGAAAACTCATCTTATAATTAGAGGGTTCCCAGGCAATGCCCGCTCGTCCTTCTGATAAGGATAGAGTAATATTAAAGACTTTTGAGTGATATGAAAGAGACAGCAGCTTGTATTTGTATGTTACTGAATGTCAAAACTATAATTTGGAAAGTTAAGTCAATAATTTAGTGGCCTTCAAAATAATGGGGCAAATTCTGTTTAATTTAAATTGGGAAGCACGCAGTAACAGCTTGGATCTTGGAGGCCATCTCGGAATTTGCTTAAAGACAGAGGAAAACATAGAAAAACTGTGTCAAGATGATCAGTCGTAGGACCTTCCAGATGCATAGTGCCGAGGCTCGTATAAATAATATAGTCCTATAAAAATTAATTTCTTACCTCGATGGAAACACTACACGTCCAAATTCAAAATCAGTTGAATAATTCTGTTTTAGAAAATCATCGCTTTTTATACTGAGAGTTATTCAATCAAAGGCTGGCTATGGTATTGGCAGTATTAAACTTATTTATCCTATCAGGGATTTAGTTAGTTGACTGGCTGAAAGAGACGAGAACACTTTGTTACGAAATATTATGCTGAAACTGAATGGAGTGTCTGAGAAAACAGAGAGGAATTTATGTTCGGGAAACCCATGCCTCGACCGTGATCCGAACAGGATTCTTTCGTCACCGCTTTGAGCTAACCTGCTCAGGTTCCCCGTCTGGGGGGACTCGGTTCAATATTTTAAGAAAATAACATTTTGGCCTAACGTTGCAACAGAGTCCGATGATACAGATTGAATCACGAACAAATTAAAACAATTTGCTGGTTGGTCCTGTTATCAAACAAATGGACCTCAAAATGAATATCCACTGTCGAACTCGGTCCGAAAAATCATATTCCAGTCAAATATTACTCAAGAGTCCGATGGCTACCAAACTCAAACAAAGTAAACTTGAATGTGTGGGATGTTGTATTTTAAAATACTAGAGCAGAGCACTCCTTTTGGAGCTCCTCGGGGGGGTTTAGTCAAGTTTTCAAAACGTAACCAACCCCCCCGAAAGGGGGATTGGTCGTTTTTTAAAATCTTGAGAAAGAAACTAAACCAACACCCCCCCCGAATGGGGGGTTAAAACATTTGACCAAACCCCCTTCGGGGGGGGGGTTAGTTTAGTGACTTACTTAAGTCATTTGTCACGTCATTTGTTTACCCGGTATTGTTGTGTTGGTACAACAATGTCGAGTAAACAAATATAAGGTGACATTGTTTGACGACGTTATTTTTTTGAAGACGACGAAAATCAAAAAAATTTATAGTAGAATATAGAACTGAGAGGCTTAATGTTTTGTGGCTGTAATGAACATTGCCACAAATTGAACGTTAAGTGATAGGTAAGGTGAGACAAAATTTGGTGTCATCCAGCGCCGACTGGTGTGAAACAGGAAGAACGGTCTTTGTTGGTCTCATAAAGGAGACGATCATTAAGTGCAGTTTGAACTTTTTACAACACATCTTTCGAACACTTCAAGTATTAGACTACACAGTTATATTTTTAGGACAACAACCTCATCTGTATTTTTTTACGATCTGGAAACTTCTCAACATATTCATCAGCGGTTTCCTTCTTTTTTTCTTACTTTCTTTCTGGTACACATCCTTCGCTCTTTTTTCGGTGTCGAACTTTTGACGCTTCATCATCTCCACTCTTCCCACAACACTTTTTTTCCCTCATCATTACACTTCTCATCTTTAGTTCACAAGTCTCCTTCTTCCGTTGTTTCTTCAGAATCGGAGGCAGAATGTGAGAGAAGTAGTGAGTTCTTAAGTTTTCGCGCCTCAGGCCAAAGCAAACATAAATAATAGTTTTTAAATGAGACAGGACGTTTCAGAAGCGGGGGTTGGGCGGGGGGGACATGGAGCACAGCGTGTGTGGTGAGGTGATGTGCCGTGAGCTGGGAGCCGGGCATAAACACTCAGCATCCTTACTGCCTAATCGCACGGTACACAGTATTCATTTTAATATTTAACACTTTCATGTTACGCACGATATATCTCGTTTAGTAGCACTGTGCGTTCTGATATTATATAACTTACTTGGTATCTAAAAGAATCATTTAAATATGTTAATGAAAAGCAACCAACGATCAAGACTTGCAATAATACGGTATCACTGCGGAAAATATTATATAAGATGCGTTATATTACATTCTTTCGTTTTGGAACTTAAATTTAGTCATTTTATTCTTTTAATTATTTACAAAGTTTATTAGTACGTATTCTACATAATACATTAATTTGACGCTCACTTAGTTGTGGCAATAAACAGATGCGTAATATATAAAATAAATGTTTTATTTTTCAGTAGAGTTTATTTTATGCGAACACTGACAATGGCCTGGTGCTTGAATTATTCTGCAAAATATAAAAATCAAGACGAAAGAAATATGTCAAAAATGGATTAAAGATACAGGGTAAATACGAATGTTAGGACCGATTTAAAATATTTAACAACTAAGCGGAATGCAGAAATGAGCATTTATTAAAAATACTAAACGGCATTACGAAAATAAAACTTAAATCTTTGTGAAGAAAACTTCAAAAAATTATTCTAGCTCACGAGAGAAGTGACGTAACTCCAACGTTGACAACTAGGAGAGCGACAGTTGACATGACAGTAAATTGATCTAAGTCGGGTAAGCGTGTTTACGTTCACGAGTTTCATTTCATAAAACATGTGACCACTTTTTAACTTGATTTTCTGAGGAAAGTTCATAAAAATTCTCCACGTTCAAATTCAATTCCCTTTCTGGGGTTAAACAGCCATCTAGTTGTCATGTCAACAGTTGCGCTCCTATTGGTCATCGTCGGAGTTACGTAACTCCTTCCGTATTCTACAATATTTTTTTTGTAAAGTCTTCCTTCTACCGATGTTTCATTTCTCTATTGTGTTCAATCTTTGCTAATACGTATTTGAAACCACAGAGATAATTTGTGTTCACTTTGTATGCACTCCTAACTAGGATACACGTTTCCATTCTTGTTTACTAAGGGATTAGGCAATGTAGGCAGAGGGTTGCAACACAAGATGCGACGGGGATAACGTATGTCAGCGGTAAGGGTTCGCATTCCAGAGATTCCTCTGTCTGCATGGAAAGCAGACCTCCCGCTGCTACTGATGCTGGTGCTACACCATCTGCTAGACCCTTGCCAAAACCTCCAGCATCATCTTCCATGGACCCGTAACACATATTGACACTCCCCCATGTACCAGTAATTGGCCCACCCTGAGAGTTACAACGCCTCTCCTACCCTAAGTATCACAGGATCATGTGTTACAAGCCAGCGCCCGACGGAGCGGGTGGGAAACTTGTAACTGACTCCGCAGAGTAAAGTTCTTCTTGAGGATCTGTTAGACCTTCATACAGATAGGAAGTTCCCAGCTATATTAGTCCCGAAGGTTCATTGCCGTCTACAGTAGGCAACATATCAACCTTTCTGATACCACAAATCAATTCTTCAAAATAATCTCATATATTCCGATTTACTGAGTGATATCATCGAAGGCCAGGTTGAAGGAAAGCGAGGACTGGGAAGAAGACTGATACAGCTAATCGACGACCTTAAACAAGGAAAGAAGATGACGTTCCAGGAATTAAAGCGAGAAGCCGAGAATAGGGACAACTGGAGAGCTCTTTTTGGGCAGAGCAATGGACCTGTCGTAAGACAGAACACTTAATAATAATAATATTCCGATTAAACAGAATGCAGACAAACTAAGGTATAGACAGAAGGCATATCTTTTGTTTTAATTTCAACGTGGAAGTAAAAATTACAGCAATACAATATAAAAAATTCACAGACCCCCCTGGGCACAATTTGCAGACCCTCGATTGAGGAACGCTGTTGTAGACTTTGTTCAGAAAGCCTCAAGTTAAGAGATAACTTCGGAGACCAAAGTAAGTTTTATTTAAAAAATTAACTGAAAGCAATGGTCATGAAATTGTGGAATGAAGTAACCTGAGTCTGGATACAAAAAAGGGCTTTTGTGAATACGATGATGTGTTACATACAGACCGAGAATTTCTTGATCATCTAAGTACAAACTTTTCGAGAAGTAGCCCACGCATGGACTTAATCATATGGTATCTGCAATAGACTTAGTTTGTTACCGCTGTTAAATATAAATTAACGTGAATGTCCTAGAATAAAATGGATTCGAGAAAGAAACATAGAATATAACATCGAATCTTTCTGCATGACTAGTCTTCCGTGTGCCATTCCACAGCATCTTCAATGGGCACACTGACTGTGGCGATAAATTCTTTACGTGATATTTTAAAATAGGTCGTTTTTCTGTTTCCATGTTTCAGATCACGAAACTGAAGATCGACAGCAATCCATTTGCCAAGGGTTTTCGAGATTCCTCAAGGCTCACGGAATTCGAAAGGTAAATACCGCAGATTCCTTTAACAGAAATCGCTTCTGGATAAATCTATAAATAAGTTTGTTAGGCCTACGTGTGCCAACTTAAAGTAGGCTAATTACTGACAGCGTGGAGAAAGATTCCCATCGCTTAATTTCAGTTATTTTGTTAAACGTTTCAAGGTCCGAGGTAACATGTGTAGTGTTTTTATGTTAAACACGCTGCATTTCGACAACAGAGATCGATTGGTTCTCAGAAAAAACTTCCTTAAACTTTATTAAACAAACAAACAAACAAACGTGGTGACCGAAATGTGGTATGAACTTGAAGTTTTAAAATTCTGTTATAATGGAGTTCCATGTACAATATATAAGACAATTTGTATCATTCTACAATTTAAACATCGTTCAAAATGTAAATTACCTTCACGCTATATTTAACGCGGTAATATGTATTATTGTGACAATGATAATTTATAATAAGGGATTTGTATACATCTTTAATGGTATGAAATAAGACACGTTTTTATCTGCTCGATATTGCATAGTCTCGGAGCTGTATAACAAAATTACATTTCTTAATGCTGTTAAAAATAAACAATTTTACTTGAATTTCTTTATTTCAAGTATTAGGCGTATATAGGCCATTGACTATAACTTTTTGAATGCCCCAACGTTTTAAATAATTCTGGGCTAAATTTCTAAAATCTTCTTGCTAGAGTAATAATTAACAAATTGCATTACATTTTATAGAATATTCGGTTAGAATAAAAATTCTTGATATTTCCTCTCCTATGGATTGGTATTAAACAAAATTAATTTCAAAATGGCTGTCTTCTATATGTTGTACCGTGTAGTTTATTAAACTTCTACCAGACTACACGGCGTAACAACCCAGAAGACAAGACATCTTTAGACTCACCGCCGTGAATATCTCAAATCCTACAAAATTAATTTCGCCAGACAAATTTTGTTTAGGACTAGAAACCTAGCTAGATATCCCAAACTTCGGCCATTCTTATTTTCAGAGATGGCATATCCGTTCGGACATACGGAAGTACTACACCTTACCATTATGCGTTTAGTTCATGCAATTTGTACAAAGAACACTTGAAAATAAACGTATAAACACTCATGGTTGGTTTTCCACACACATTAACACCACAAACAACACTAAGAGTGTCTGTGGCCTTACTTGGCTTATTTATAATTTGTCCATCCCTGACGTCTCGCCTTGCCTCGGCAAGGCAAATCATTTGCATTTGTCACCTGACGTAGGAGACATTTTTCTCTTAGCATAGGTTTTTACGATGCGTCTGAAATTACCATAGCCTTTATAATAATGCGCGACACGGAATTAATGTTCTAGCTCTTAGTTCCCGTATCGATCACAATGCCACGCATTTATCACGCACACACCTGTTGGTGCCTTCGATAGTAACCACCACACCAAATGCAAACTGCCTGAAAATGTTAAGAACACCAAATGTCTCATTGCACTAGCCTGCAGAGAGGAAAAAATATTGACGCGGTTAATGGCTCTAGGTAGACCTCGAAATCAGGTAAAGGCCTAGAGATTAACCCCTTGAAGCCGAAGATCGTCTGAATATTATTTATAAATTCAGTCCGTACCGCGAAGAAAACACTTCACCTCACCATTACGAAAATCAGCTGGTTAACCCTTTGAAGCCGAAGCTCGTCTTCATAATATTTACGAATCCAGACCGTACCGCGAAGAAAACACTTCACCTCACCATTAGAAGTCGAATCAGGCGGTACCACATAAGATTTAATAAAAGAACATCCCGGTCAAAGCCTTAATGTCCAACTGTGGCGAGTTAGCTAAGCGCGTTCAAGAACACTGTGCAACAAAATTCGTACAAAACTATACCCAAAATAAAATTATTCAACATTTAATTTTAAATCTCGCTTTACAAGCGTCGATTCCAGCTCTGAACTTTGCACTGCAGTCATTTTTCTGGTCTATTATTGATAACAGATAGTAAAAATACACAAAGGCGGTGCCCCTGGTAGCATATTATTAATACAAAGTTTCTTAGATTCAGTAATCATTCAATTGAGGGTTCAGACACACGGACATTCCATAAAAATGTCTTTTTTCTTAAGGTAAATAGGCCAGAACTTGATTTATTTAGAAGAAAACAACGAAACAAAAAAATAACAGATCTAAAACTTCTTGACGATGGTGAAGAGTCAATTGAATAAAAATTTTCTTGGATATTATCCATCGTCTAGTAAATATAAAACGTAAAACGACGTTTCGGAGATGGGACTCTATCTCCGTCTTCAGGTTCCTACACAGTTGGGCCCACTAGATAGAGCTAATCCCTATCTCCGAAACGTCGTTTTTACGTTTTATATTTACTAGACGATGGATAATATCCAAGAAAATTTTTATTCAATTCAAAAAAAATAAGTTTAAAAATGACTGTCTTCTGGGTTATAGCACCATGTAGGGCGGTATAAGTTTATCGACGTTTCAGAGGTACTTGCTGCCTCCAGCATCAAATCGGTAAAGGACGCAGCAGCTGCAAGTACCTCTGAAACGTCGATAAACTTCTTTCAAACTACGCTGTAGAATTTTCATACTCGTCGACGTGATAACCTTAAAGCCTACAAAACGCAATTTGTTTAAGCATTAATGTTGTCGTCATTCGGGCTTGTTTACTCCTGTAGTAGAAGGTAGGACTATGCCTCATTTGTCTTCCTGTTGTTCAAAGTCACATGTCACCCTGGTGCCGGAAGAGCCCAGTGGCAACATGTAGGCATGTATTTAAATTATTATCCAAACCATTATCTATCTCGTGAGAGAGATAAGAATCATAAGCTCTCAACTGCAGTGTTATGTCGCCGTAGGCTGTGAGTTTACATTATCAAGTTTTTACTTGTTCACTGAGTCTACTCTGTATTTATACGGCAAAGCCAATTATCGTCAAAAATAAGATCCTACATGATTCGTTATAATTTTGTGAGTTAAAAAAAATGGCGATTCGAGTTTTAAACATATGTTGGATGTAAGGTATGTATGTTTAGCAACTACATTCCTACTGTACACGCCATAAATTATGCAAATGTTTCTCAAAAGGTGTGCAGAGAGCGTGTGCATTCACCTGAAGTTCACCAAGTATGATAATAGCTGTGACACATTTTCCGGGCCTTGTCTTGCCATATCATCGGCCTGATCTGCGGTTCTATTGTAAATTATTGCTACCTAAACGTCTTTAATTTCTTTATACGTACTGACTACTTAACACTATTATAGTAGTAATTTATAGCTAAGTAATGTATGTAATACTTTATTACTGTTCTTTTAAATGTGCGTAGGCCTGTCTGGTTAACAATTTTATAAACTTCAAAGTCTTAGCAGGGATAGTCGAGTTAGTAAAGTGATTAACCACAGGATAAAAGACACCTGCTCGATTCCCGACTACAGTAGTGATCCACAACCTTTTCTCACCGGCGACACACTTCTTAAAGAAACATGGCGGCACACCGCAATATTTTGCCGTACGAAACGACTTTTTGAATAAACATGTTATCTACATCTCGTATAAATCCATGTCCTATAAGAATACAGGCCCATTCTAAATTAAACTGTCGATGATGAACCAATCTGTGAGGTTATGTGAATTGTAATTACTGACGATAAGATATTTCCTTTTACCAAAGTACGAATATACAATTTGTCAAAAATATTTTCGGCACGATGATTGCAGAACACTGGTCTAGAACATGGATTGTTTTCTTTGCCGCAGCGTCCGGACTGGCTCTGAGCCCCACATGAGCTCCCGTTCAATAGGTACCAAGATCTCATTTCCCGGCATGCAACTGGCTACTCAATTTCATGAATGCGGGGGTTAGGAATGTATAGAATTTGACCTCCACTGTACAACTTAGAATTTCAAGGATGGACCATTCCTAATGTTAAAAATTATCCAACGTCTCGGTAAGCAATGTATTTGCCATCTTCAAGGTGAATATATTAAATGTTGAATAATTTCCAGCAAACGATGTGGTTCATACCCGAAACCCGAACCTGTACCTACATTAAACTCTGCCGTAAAAACCAAAGGACAAAGAATTACCTCCACTGCCCCTTATACGCCTTCAACAAATACGACAACAACTTTCTCTATCGAATATTCATACGACCCTGCACAACAAGAATTGTTGTCTTCTGTCTAACTTTCAATTAGATGCACTTAGGCAATAAAATATCACCGATTAGACCCTCGATCAAATTGTCTGTTATTATATCAACTAAGGTGAAGAATGATTATGAATTATACATCTTCTTTCTACAAGCAGTTCCATGGCTTGTAGCATAAAAGCTCTACTCGAATACAGCGACAAACTCATTCCGATAAACGACTAAGATTTTAACATACTATAATTATGAAAGCAAAATATGTTATTATAAGTTTATTATATTCAACTCGAGAAAGGGCAGTTCGACAGGCACTGTCTCAGTATCTCTGCTAGCTAAGTTATTGCAGAAAAGAACAAGTAGACCACTGATATTACTGTTCATCAGTCACAGTTTTACTATGCCTGCGAGCCAACATACACGTTCAGACTAAAGAGCGCATTTGAAAACAATATTCGAAGCAAACAGCAATGGAATGTTGACACAGAAACATTTGCATATTTGTTTAGTGCGTCTCTGAAAACACAGGGGCTCTTAAATGGCAAAGCACGCTTCACGGAAAAAAATAAAATATGACGTCTTACTGTCTCATTTCAGACTGATAATTAACCATTCTATTATTCTGCGACGATCCAAATCCAGTCTTTATTTTGATGTTTAACTGAGACAATTTTAGACATTCTGTCACATTTGTGGATGGGTAAATGCGAGTGGCAGGATTTTAAAATTCCTCTCGAAAAGTGGATGAAAGTAAAGATGATGTTCATAAAACGCTCAACAGTTTAACTTTGGATTCGAACCACGGTAACAGGGTTGGGGGAGGGGGGGGGGCTAAAATTTCATAGTACACAAAGTTTCGATTTCGTCAAAGGTGAGAGAAAGGCTGGTCTAAAACTCCGAGATCAACTGCAAAGGAATTCAATAAATTGAAATGTTTAATAACGTACTTAATTATAATATTATTAAGACATAAAGCTGGAAGTTATATTTCCTTACATAGTAGCAGTTCTTTGAAGTTAGTGGATAACTTCTGGTCATTCTGTAGAGGATAAATACTTCCTTTTGTCCCACAGTCTCTCTTTCATAAACGAAGACCGTGTGTATTTTTCTCGAAGAAAGTAATTTTTCCATCCTGATGAATGTGGGCCATAAAACAAATCTGCTACTGTTACTTGTTACAGCTTCTTCTCCTAATTATTTATCTCCCTCTCTCACTGTTTCTAGGCTACAATATATATTTAATCATTGTCTCTTTGCTAAAGTTTAGATGGAAATGAAAGCAATTTTCTTGATGTGTTGAAGAAAGAATAGATGTAGCATTATTATTTCAGTACGATTTAATGCGTCTGTTAATTTATTTGGAAGGATACAATCTCTCAACCCTTTCTTTCTGCAAATCCTTCTCTTGTCTCTAGAAAATAACTTCTCTGATTAATTTTCTTTGTTTTCAGAGTGAAGGCGTCACTCGAGTGAACAGCTTTCTTATTATCTCTCTTATCTGTTGCCATCAGCTTTCTGCACATCTCAGTTAATGCAGTCTGTCTGCCTGGCCATTCATTTGAAATTGAAATTAAAATTGAATTTTAGTAACACAATTTTCTGGCACGTTATCTCGATGCTGATACTATGTATAAGCTTGTAATTGCTTGCAGAACAGAACACAGAGAATGCCTGGTTTACAACGTCCTTCTCTTAGAAACAGGCGTATAATCATAATAAAGTTGTGCTTTGCATACAAATTAACATTCATGGTGTAACACCGGATTCTTTATAGGCCTTTAATCCGGTAAATAACATATCGAACATAGGAAGTTAGAAACTTTGAATTAATTACTAGTTCTCATATTGCATGAATTTAAACGCTTTCAACTAAAAGTTTTCATTGCATGAGCTTCTAATATGCTTAAGCTATTATTTATTAAATAACTTGTACGTTTATTATTGGTGTTGAGCAATAATTCCTATGTACAACTTCAATGTTGTTCTCATGGATTTAATCGTATGTTTTAATGTTTCCTATGGATCAAAATGTATGCTGACACCAACAGATAGTCACGTACCCTAACAAATTTCAAGCTATGGTTCTTCTCTGTCTGAACAGTGAGGGGCGGCACATATTTTTATATGAACTAACATGAGAAATTAAATGGTCCCAATACACTTTTCGTCTCATAGGCCTGTAGAGTAATTCTTAGATATTGCACTGGGAATCCTTACTTTGTCAGTTTACACGCTACTTTATTTGTATATACATCTGTCCTCTAACATGGCGACCCCTGCGGAGTGTGCGTTTTTAAATTTTGTTCCTCTTAAAACTCCTCCGCTGATCTGTGATAATATTTAGACGTTTTAGAAATTCTGTGAACCCACAGGACAGTCCTTCCTCAGTTTGCGAACAGAGGTGTCGGACTCCCGTTATAGAGGGCGACTGATAAATATTAAATCAGAAGTAGTTGACAGCCTACGAGGGTAGATTCTTCAGTTAAGGGAGCGGTACAGAGCTACTTAACCCGATCATAAGGAAATCTACTGTGTGACAAACTATTGCGTAATTCCTTTGGTTCAGATTATTTGTTAAGACGAAAAATACAGGATATGTAGCACGCATGGAGGAGAAACATGCATACACAGTTGTAGTTCATTCTAAAGGATATTGACAATGCTGCATCTCAATAGTTTTAATTAAAATTCTGAGAATTTTCCATCGTCTATTGTTTGTCACAACACGACGTTTCGGGGAATGGGTCTGTCTCTGTCATCACGTGAAATATGAGCTTAGACGGAGCTCCTTCTAAGGGAACCCACTGCTGCTCTCTTATTTTACCTGATGACGGAGACATCTAGACCCCGAAACGTCGTTTCAGGACAAAAAACAGACGATGGATAACGTCGAGGATTGTAATAAAAACTAATACAAAATTGTAGTTTTGAACAGAAATTGTAAATACATTTTGGAGATCTAGACGCATATCGAAATATCTGTAATTTAAAGAAAGATTGTAGAAAATTTGAATGTGAATTGAGTCAGACTGACAAGGGCCAAAGAAGGGCTTTATGGAGACGCGATATGGCGACCCTTTAAATGTAGGAACTTTTTTACAGGAACACAAGATCCAGCGCACTAAAATTTGAAGATGTCTTTTTTGTGGGTTATCGCGTCTTTTAGTATGGTAGAACTTAACCCACATTTCAGAGCCGCTTAGTGCCTCCATCATCAGGTCGACTGCCTTGAAACGTTCTATCAGACTATACGATGTAGCATTCCAGAAGACACTCGTCGCCGTCAGAACCTAAAAATCTCACAGAACTTTATATTCTTTCAGGGAGACAATGGAGTCGATGCTAGCTGAACAGCACTACCTGCGATCTCCTCTCCGTCCTTTCACCGAGTTGGACACCCACAACAACAACCTAACCCTCGAGGAGAAAGCTCTTCTAGCCGCACGTTCTCAGTTATTCCTGCGAGCAGCCGCGGCAGCTGCAGGTCCATATGGCCCTCTCATGGGTCCCATGTGCTCCCTATATGGGGCTGCCAGCGGTGCCGGGAGCGGAGGAGGTGGAGTTCCTCCGGGCATGCTTTGGAGTCAGTGGGCATGCCTGGGCCCGTCACTGCTCGCGGCTCACCATCAGCATGCTCAACACCTGGTGGCTGCTGCCGCAGCAGCCTCCAGCAACGCCGTGGCGGCTGCTTCTCACCAGGGACCACCGGCTCTGCCTCGACCACTCTATCCCCCACAACTGAGCGGTGGACTCTCTCAACATCGTTTCTCTCCTTACGGACCGCCAGCGAGTAGCATCAGGAGAACAGTGTCTCCGGTGTCGTCTCCTGATAGCATCCAGGACACTTCCGAGATCTCTTCTCACAGTCCTTCCTTGACGTAGGCGCCGACAACCCGCTATTGTCAACGAGGTCGTAGCACAATGGCAGCATCCACGAAGCGAAGATTTGTAGCCAGAAATAAAGTGATTATATAGTGACTGGTATCAAGTGAGTACCACTGAAGTGCAGAATCAATGTTCTTCGCAAGAAAACCAAACCATCGGACGCAGTGTCGTACATTGAAACAAAGTGCGGTATTTTAATGACTTTTAAACAAAACTTAATTAATGAAACCATTTCACTTCAGACATTCAATAGATTTATAGTGATACCTACTAACAGTAATTCATACTTACTTCAAGAAATGTATTAGTATAAAAGTGACGAAGATCCCACCAACAGAGAAAGTCGCAATGCCTTACGATGGTTTATTTCAGTTTATTAGCCGTTTTGTAAAACAATAAGCACCATTGTACCCCTAAGGATGGTCACGTGATGCTCCACAAGTTCCTAAACTGCCTGTAATTTCATTATCAATAACGACAACATTCGATTTTGTTGTTTCTCCTGCAGAAAATGGCGTTATTAAGTAAAGTCATGAAGATTTCTGTCTTCTGGGTTATTGCGCTGTGTAGTCTGGTCGATGTTAACCAACGTTTCAGAGGTCATACTGCCTCCGTCATCAGGGCGATGAATATGCCAATTGGCATAAGACAGAAGACAGAAATCTTCATACTCACCGCTGTGAGAACCTCAAGTCTTACAAGTAAAGTCATATTCCGTGATTGTCATCTAGCGGAATAATCAAATAAAATGACGAAGTGAAGAAAAACGTCTGGATTGTCGTGTAGCACGCCAAATATTTAGGTACAGTACGTGTTATGTGTATTATATAAAAATGATTAGCTTTTAGATGTACTTTCAACAAACAGTATTATTTTCACTTTGCCTGTTATAAACTTACGCTATGTTTAGTGAAACAGAAACTTGGACAAGTGTATTTTAAATATTTGCTACAGTCCTTTGGAAATATACTACACTCAGTGTCCTCTGCTGTATAATACTCCCCCATCCCCACTCTCTAGTTCTAATTTATCTGTCAAACAAAAACGGCTTAATTGTTTTATCTGTAACATTCTTGTTGTTTATAAAACAGTTGTATAAAAATATGTAAATTCTTTATTTATGTTCAATAAGGTATTTGATAATATCTGAATAGATGTCCATCTGTAAGTATGGTAGATTTTAATTTTTAATTATATGTTTTCTTTGCAAGTGTGAGTGGGTTTAGATGAAGTCTGTGCCAGAAAGGACCTCAAAATATTCAAATAAATTGTTATTTATTTGGAGTTACTGTAATTTATTTATATTCAAATATCTTAGCAGAAAATCATGCCCATGTAAATAAGCATGTTAAATAAGGCCCTCATGTTGCTTTACATAAATAAATGACTACCCAATACTCTCGGTTAATTACACTCTTGTCTTAATTCTGTGACGGAACAGGCACCAATTACTTTTCTTTAAAAATGTGTTTCCAACCTTGTTCCTTTAGCGACCTTTGCGAAGATTAGTGTGAATGAAAACATTTCGAGGGCTGTGGCCTGTTATACTGTATTATCCCAGGAGTTTCCAGAAGCAACTAAGGAAAACTACGAAAAATCCCAGGCAGGAAATCTGGTATCAAAGATTAAGTCTGGTACCGGGAGAACTTTCGGATACGAAGCAGAAATGCAACGTTCCTAACTTTGTAAAATGGGGTGTATCTGTTATTTATTTAGTGTTCTGTCTGACGACAGGTCCATATGAACAGGAGCCTTCCATCCTTTTCTCGGACTGGGACCTGTTCATATACGTTCTTGGCAGATGATCCAGAAGTGGTTTGCCATTGCCTTCTTCTGTGTGTGAATGGAGTAGTTGTT
>NW_019059892.1:334190-345740 GCF_000696155.1 Zootermopsis nevadensis
ATGTAATTTATTTTTTGACAACTACTACTTGTGTCAGGAATGTTACCGGTATACTATGAAATCCGGCAATGTATAGAATGTCTAAAGTCAGTAGGCAAAGTATGAAATATATCGTAATGTTAATATAAATTAAAATTAATCAAAGTCGATTGGGTAAGCTGTCAGGGTGGAGATTGTGCAAGATAGTCGCGAAAACACCAAGCTACCGAATCTGAACATAACAAAAGTTTAGAGAATTAAAAAAAAATTGTTTTATATACTAAACTAACCTAACGTAACAAAAGTTTTGAGAATTAAAAAAAATTGTTTTATATTAAATTCTTTCATAAATAAAAGATGAAATAAAACTGTATAAATCGTATTATAGAAAATTCTTTGTTACATACTTTGCCTAAAGGATCTGAGGCATTTTATAAAATTCCTAGGTGTTCTATAGAATACCTACGCAAAGTATAAAATAAACTGTTAGTTTCATACGTTGCCTTAAAGTTCTAGGCATTTTATAAAATGCCTGGGGATTCCATAGAATGACTGAATTTCATACATTGCCTACTGAATTTAGACATTCTATATATTGCCTAGGTATTCTATACATTACCGGATTTCATAGTTTACCGGTAACATTATGAACAAATTAAAGTATATTGATAGAAGATAATCTGAAGTGTCAGTCGCTATGATCGTGAAAGATTTTGAGTGAAAAATACAATTTGTTTAACACACCGCTTCAGTGTAACTATTGTAGCTGTCATCAAATTGCATGCTTCAAGGCCACGGGAAGACTCCACCGCCTAAGTAGCGGTCTTAGCTTTGCTACGTTGCAAGTTGCAAGCTGTCTTCACCCGCCTGGATTCCGCTGTCCTCGTTTCAACTTTGCACGATTTTTCTGTGACCTTGAGGCATGCAATTTGGTTACTGCCATAAGATACATTTTATAACCTTGAGTTTAATCGTGTATTCCCCCACAGACTGAACCAGGCATGTTTCATTCTGATGCCTGCCAGATGGGCTGTATGTGTATGAAAGACGAAACGCCATACCTCCCCTGGTAAACAAGATTCTTTTAGATTCACTAACTGAAGATACGAAGCAAGGATCCTCCGTAAAAGAAAACAAGCGTACAAACTGTTACTACTCAGTGGGTGGTTCATCGTCCGTTCTGCTACGCACCGATGACAATTAGACTACATTGCGTTTCCCGTATTACATTAAAATTTAATTTATTAAATTTGATGAGAATTTAAGGAACTCATTTGTACTTTGATGTGACAGATATTTGTCAATAACCTCCTTTTTCGTTGTAGTTAGTATGAAGATGGTTCAGGGCGATGAGATTCATCGCCCTCATGATGGTGGCAGCAAGGACATTCGAAACGTCTGTAAACTTCTACCAGACAACACGGTTCAAAAACCCAGAAGACATCCATCTTCATACTCACCGCCGTGAAAACTTAAAAATCTCAGTTAATGGTTGTTTCGCATGTACAGTCACATCTGAGTCTTGCGACTGTGATAAGGTCCCATTCAGCAAAGTGTTGCAGATTTAGTGACGACAGGTCCATATATTATGAACACGCAGAAGGATCGCGGTTCTTGAGCGGTTTTATCCCCAATCCTTTACATTGCACACTATGGTGAGAGGGCAATGTCATCATCAAATTAATTCATACATTTTCATTAAACAGTCTATAAACTACATTTGGACAGACATACCCCATATTGAAAATAATCTACAGAGTGCTTATCGTATGTGGTTTGTACGTTTAAACCAAACTACAGGCACAGTACGACAGCTTATCGATTGATAAAGCGTTATTAAATAATGTATAATTAAAACTAAATATTATATGATAGATTTATTATTTGTAGTGTTCTGTCTGACGACAGGTCCATATATTATGAACATGATCCTTCCATCCTTTTCTCGGACTGGGACCTGTTCATATACATTCTTGGCAGAGATGATCAGAAGTGGTTTGCCATTGCCTTCTTCTGTGTGTGAATGCCACGGAGAAACCGGGGAAGCCCCCGGAGGAAAACTCTGTGATGCCTAGACCACGGCCTTGCCCAACACAAGTTATAAATTTGAGCACCACCGGGAATTGAACCCTTAATGTTTCTCTCATGGGTCAGTATATTCGAGTCGATCTGTAGGCAAAATACAGGTGCCGAATCATTTACATAGCATCACTTAAAACCCTACGAACCAGACACATGATGAATAGACCAGCCTAAAGTTTCTCTCATGGGTCAGTATATTTGAGTCGAGCTATAGGAGATGTCCAACGCCATCCTATGCTCTGACCGCTTCATTATGTCGTAACTCAGTCTTTCTCCAACGATAAGATCCCAAGGCTTCTTTATAGGCCTTACCTTTTCCTTTCCTTAATTTGTGTCTGTCTTTCCCCCAAGGTCTTGTTTCCTTCCACCGCTCAATTACGTATTCATCAACAGTTTGAACGTAATGATAACTTAAACCTTCAATCAATCATCATCTTAGCAAGTGTTAGGTAACTTTTTTCTGAATTTAACCTGGACATTAGTGAATAAGTAAAGATCAGCTTTCGATTCCTTGTCTGCATCGTAGACTAAGTATGTAAGTCGGCATAATAAGATGTTTGTCTCCTCTCAAAATCACCGAAATATACTGCCACGAGACAACCAATTATTATTTTAATTCTAATTCAAAACTGAGCTTACACAGTCCAGTAAAATGAAATATATAATTAATTCCTTTAAAAGTGTTGGACTCAGTATTTTATGAATGGCGTGCTAATGCATCCGTCATATCTTAACTGACAGATGTAAAGTGATATTATGATAACCGCATACACCACAAGGGTAATATGAATCACGAAGTGTTAGTTACGATGACTATTATTATAGTAATGACGATAATGACAACAAATTACTATAATTAGAAAGAATTCTAGCTTATTCATATCCTACGTCATACACTGGCATACTCGGACTTTGAAAATTTGCTTGCTTGTGTCGAAAGTGTCTCAGTTGTAATTTCGATAAAAAAAAACCCTTCATATATCTAGGATTTACAAACACCACATAACCAAAGTAGCTGAGAAAGTATTATATAATAATTTAACAAATTACCTCACATCCAAGAGAAGTTAGTGGTTTAGCCACAGGTAAATTGGCTTGACTTAGCAGCTGCATTGTTCACTAAACTCAACAAATCTGACACTTACGTGTGTGGGGAATTCCAGATCCCATTTTGGCCGCGTCCTGTGTTGGGCTGTAGGGACACTGTGCTGGTCACCATAATTTTCATTTTCATATTATCATCACTATCAAAATAGTACTCCCGCCAAATGGAATTCCTACATACAATATAAGAATACCTAGCTCCACCCTTCCCAACCGTACACTCGGCAGGATGTAAGATTTGAGGTTTTCACAGTTATTACACGCCTAATCCACAAATAAAATTATTCAAAACAAAAATTTGTTGTGCCACGTTTTGCTGAGCTATCGTAGGAGTGTGTGCTGTGTAAAATCAATTCTATGACGTTTATAAAGTAAATACTGAAATAATGCATAACCCATTTTTGGGGTATTACAAAACAATTTGTTGCACTTTTTGTATGCATTTACGTTTCAGGCATTTTGGAAACTTAGCTGAATGCAAAAGCAAAGTATTAGATTAAATTCCTTATGAATCGAGCCTTCTGGACGATAGCAGTCTTTCTGAATGTGAAACGTACAAGACTTTTCTGTAGCTGTCAATTAATGCAAAAGCTAATTTCTGTACTTTAATATACACGTAAAAGGTACTGGTAATTATCACCACAAGATGTCACATTTTACAACTTTACAAATGGTGAACAAATTACGCTGCATGTCCTAATTACAGAACAGCTACATAAAATATGTAATCAGTAGCTCTAATCGTTTAGTGTATAAATCATGCATAGAATATCATAAATTTTATTATAAGAGATAAAATAAATATGAACTTGCTTGCAAATGCAATATTTGTAGCCTAACTGTAAAATTATCATAGACAAAACTAGATTCATCGAATCAAGTAGGATGTCTCGATATTTTCATATGTTCAATTTATGGAAATGAGACTTCTTGGAATATACTTTTATCTAATTACACGTTTTCGAAAATATATTAGTTTTCAGTCGATAATAATTAAAAACTCTATTTAATAGATCCCTATCTACAGTTTGCCTTGGAGCGTGTCTTAATAACCCATTGTTTGCCAATTTACACTGTCTTTATGCGGTGGTTCTTAGGCATAAGTGTAAATTTACGCTCGTATTTACAGTTTTATTGCTTTCAATTCAAAACTGTTTATCTTTCCTAGCATTTTCCATGCTTTTTACTAGATACGTCACAAGCATTGGTCCTTCTGGTATTCATTTACTTAAAATTTAAGAAGATCCATGAAAGAATACATCCCGGCATCTCCTAATAGCTAAGGTTAATTATTTATGATTATTATTCTTTCTCTGCTTGATAAGTACCATTTAAAACGCAACCCAACAACAATCGATTTCTATGGTACATAACTGGCATTAGGTCCACCCTCGTGTAATAGACTCTCCCAACTAGGGTTTGTCGGTTTTTAAAAACCGTGTTTAAAAACCGTTTTTTTTTTATAAATTTTAAAATTCGAAAACCGGTTTTTAAAATTTAAAAAACCGGTTTTAGATAGTAGAATTAATATGTAAAAATTTCTGTTAAATGAACTAAAAAATTTAAAGATTGAAATTAGTTCCAAATTATTAAATGCTTTAGAAGTACGAATTCAAGAAAGAAGACAAGTTGGGTTGGTAACCCTGTTGCTATATTTGCAAAATCCACAAAACATTTCAACAAAGAAATCTAGTGCATTTCCACTAGAATCGAAACTCGATATTATTTAAGTTATCTGGAAAAATATTGTCTAGAATATATCCAAATTCTTGTATGGGAACAGATTCCGATTATGAATATATCGGAGACGGAGAAACTATTAATCAGGGCAATGCTCTAAAAGAAGCCATGGAAAAATCAATTCATAGGTTTCTTGAGGAACCTGAAGAAATAATATCAAACCCGAAGACACTGAAGGCCGAATTTTCAGTATTTGAGGCAACCAATAAAAGAACAAAGAATTTAAATTTATTATTTGATGCCCTGAAAATGATAAAACCAAGCTCAGTAGCCAGTGAGAGAGTATTTTCTATTTCAGGCAATTTTGTATCTAGAATAAGAACAAGATTACGTAATCGTTCAGTGGACATTTTATGTTTTTTGAAATCATATTTCCTGAAAAAAATACTAAATAAAATAAAAATTTATAAATTATATTTTGTACGGATTTTAGTTATTTTAGTTTTTTTTTTTGTTTTTTTTTTGTTACGATACTTTCATTTTCTGTCCATCTGTATTTCGGATGTCCTTATGACCTTCTTCCCCTACGTCGATAGTACAGAATTGCTTTCGAGAACATTTTCTCGCCAGTTCTGTCAATATGGACCTATCAGTTTTCTTGGAATTATTATATTTTATTCATAACTAGTTCAATTTTCAATTCTTTCTTTCCTCTTCATTTTTATGGTCACGTTCTTGTTTCTCGAATTTCGTCTCATGAAACTTATTTCTTAGGCTGTAATTCTGTTACCATTATGTTTTCTTAATGTCCACGTTTCAGTAACATGACAGAGGACTAGTCTATCTAGAATTCTGAACGTGTATATCCGGGCGTGCTTTTTATAATTCCCACTGTTTTTGTACAACTGCTTCGTAATTTTTAGGGAACTGTCACACCTCTTTCCTCTACTTTTATTTATATGAATTCATTTCCATAAAAAGCTATCACTTTCATTTTCTCTGCATATATTTCAATTACCACGTAAATGTACACCAGATTATGGTTCTTTAAATACAAAAACAAGAAAATTACATACAGCAAAACAATCCTGACACGTTTGTCGAACTATTACTTTCTAACTTTATCCAATCCAATGCGGTCTAGCTATTAGAATGTTGGCCTTGTAATCCTGGGGGTCTCGGGTTCGATTACCGGCGGTGCCCGAATTTATAACTTGTGTTGGGCAAGGCCGTGGTCTAGGCAACACGGAGTTTTCCTCCGTGGCATCCCAACAATTACTCCATTCACAAACAGAAGAAGGCAATGGCAAACCACTTCTGGATCATCTCCCAAGAACGTATATGAACAGGTCCCAATCCGAGAAAAGGATGGAAGGATCCTGTTCATACGGACCTGTCGTCAATCTCTCTGCGTCAGACTGGTAGTGGAGACTTCACTGCATTCAGGCTCAAGGGACAATTAAATTTATGTTCTGTAGCCAACTGTTGCCACGGTGGTCTAGCGGTTAGAACGTTGGCCTTGTAATCCTGGGGTCTCGGGTTCGCATTTATAACTTGTGTTGGGCAAGGCCGTGGTCTAGGCAACCCGGAGTTTTCCTCCGGGGGCTTCCCCGGTTTCTCTGTGGCATCCCAACAATTACTCCATTCACACCCAGAAGAAGGCAATGGCAAACCACTTCCGGATCATCTGCCAAGAACGTATATGAACAGGTCCCAGTCCGAGAAAAGGATGGAAGGATCCTGTTCATATGGACTTGTCGTCAGACAGAACACTAAATAAAATTAATCGTAATAATCATGATAACCAAAGTAGACTGGAGATTCCCTACCCAGTTACTCAGGCGCGCAGAATATCACAGATGTCCCTACGAAATTTTCGTTATTGCTGTCCGATTTTAACAAAACTGACAGGCGTTAAATGAATTTTAACAAAACTCTCCAATATTAAATCTCATGAATTTCGTTTAAGCAGTTCTAGAGTAGTCTGATGCGTATGGAACGACAACCGGAGAGATAAAGAGATTTGAACAGGCGTCCACACGGCAGCGAACCTGTCTGAAACAGCAACGAAGGACCTGCTTTATACAGATAAAAAAACATTCGGTTTCAGTATATCTACATAGTTATTTACAGCAAAGTATTGAAGTTGTAGGTTCATTAACTACTTTATATCAACTGAAATGTTCTTTATCTTGTGATAATGTGAGAGGCAACATATTTGATAACGTTAATGGCCTGTTTCTGAGGGCTACCCGACATTTTTTCAAGGACTGAGTAAAACTAACGGGACGATAAGTCAGGATATCATGCACTGAGTTGGCATCCTGTCCGAATACTTCAAGAAATGGAATCAGAGCATTAAGGAGCGCCCTCCGGTCATTAATGGTAACATCCAGATCACGAAACTTCAGTTTTTTTCCTAGTCGTGTTAGATCCAAGCAGCACAATAATTCATGTTATATTTTCATGTCATGTTAAAACAGAAGACAAAAGTAGTTTATAAACATGATTTTGAATTGTACTACATTTCATAGCACCGACTAGAAAGCAAGTGGCTGAAAATTATCCTCTAACACTGTATATTTCGTAGGTTTCCTTAGTGCTTCCAGACAAATAATGTAATAGTGCTTTAAATCTAACCACAACATCTTCCTTGTACACCCTTTCCAGTTCATTAATCTTGTTAATCACCATTTCATGATTTCATGTATTGTTCAACTTAGAATCTGTACCAGCCTCCAGATCCTATTTCCATTGTTTCCTCGATCTTCTCTTATCCTTCGTTCTGTAGAGTTCTAAACGAACTATCTAAAATCTTCAGTCAAAAATGTCTTCGTGAATCCTACCAACAAGACCTACCCATCACTTCATAGCCTATGTAAGGTAAAGGTGACTTTGTTCCTGGTGCATAATTAAGCTGTAGACCACGAATATGTAAGCGGAGTGGAGGTATGGTTCCACGTATTCTTAACCTATACTATATATGTTTATAGTTGTCAGCTTCAAGATCCCGGTCCCCTTGCTCCAAGGTACGAACTGGATAGGAGATAGCAACAACAACATTTAACTGCTTACATGTAAGCCTAAGGTTTGTTATCTAGTTCGCGCCTTTTATTTATTATTATTTAGTGTTCTGTCTGACGACAGGTCCATATGAACAGGATCCTTCCATCCTTTTCTCGGACTGGGACCTGTTCATATACGTTCTTGGCAGATGATCCAGAAGTGGTTTGCCATTGCCTTCTTCTGTGTGTGAATGGAGTAATTGTTGGGATGCCACGGAGGAAAACTCCGTGTTGCCTAGACCACGGCCTTGCCCAACACAAGTTATAAATTCGGGCACCGCCGGGAATCGAACCCGAGACCCCAGGACTACAAGGCCAGCGTTCTAACCGCTAGATCGCCTATATGACGCTAAACACTATTCTGAGTCAATTGAATGCAGTTGACAATCTTGGTTATTCGTTAAAATTTGGTTATGGAACAAAGGTAGATTTAAGGGGAAATTGTTGTGGCACATTCAGCCACCAAACCAATGTTCACAACTGCAGACCCGTGTTAAACATATTTACAGCTATCTGTCTGGAACCTGTAGAAGTGTCATGTTATGTAGAAAGAGACAAGCTCAAAACGGGTAAGTTAATTATTTTGTTTGTAAGGTCCGGAGATAGGGATTAGCTCTATCTAGTGGGCCCAACTGTGTAGGAATCTGAAGACGGAGATAGAGTCCCATCGCCGAAACGTCGTTTTACGTTTTATATTTACTAGACGATAGATAATATCCAAGAAAATTTTTATTCAATTGACTCTTCACCATCGTCAAGAAGTTTTAGATTTATTAAAGTATTTCGTTCTTGGGCTGAAATTAAAAAAATAAATTGAAGATAATAGTCATTTAGGATGATGTACCATGTAGAATGGTAAAAGTCTCTGATGTTGAAGACAGTAAACATCTCTGAAACGTCGATCGATTTCTACCAGAATATACAGCAAACAATCCCAGAAGAGTCATGTTCGTACTCGTTGCCGTGAGAACCTAAAATTTCGCTTGAAGTAACTTATGTGTTTCACCATATCCGTTAGTCCATCCTCAAGTAACAGATTCAAAACTACCGAGCTCATTTCAGCGAAATTCGATAAGACAGATTCATCCTTAATTTTGTCGAGTACATTTCATTTGGTTTAGTTTGGGTCACCATAATGGTCACTGTAAGTAAACATTTATATTCGGGCGCGTATTTTGACGTATCTTAAAATTATATGACAATTGATCTATTGACACAGACTATTAACTTACAGCCTACTAGCCTATCATGTGTAAACGTTGTTCTTAAACTGAACTTAAGACTGAAAAGTCCACCATTTTGAAAATTTGTTCAGACTCACAGTTTCATGACCACTGCTCGTTGAGCACATAGATATTTTCTGTGAAGAACGACCATAGTCAATGAAGGTCATGTCCATTACATTGTATTTCGGCATAACCATACAACGTAAACGTCGTTAAACTTCTACCAGACTACACGGAACTACAACCCTGAAGACAGTTATTATCACACTAGCCTCCGTGAAAACCAGAAATCCTATTTAAACCATAATTTGTTTGCGGGATTAACACTATACACGCTTGATTTGAATTGAGATCATTTAAGATAGTAATGCGTTTACCATTTGCACATGAGATCTAACAATTTTAATAGTATTTCTGGCTCAGCAGTGTAGGCTGAAGGACTAGGATCGGATTGATGTAATAGACTCGTGTCGTTACCTTCGACAATCCACCACAGGCTCTGAGATTCACTCAAGTCTCTATGAAACAAAGGCGGCCGGAGCTTAAGGCCGACCATTCACCTACATCTATTACTACAGTCTATGTCTGTCTACACATTTTCATCGCGTGGTGCTTAATTAAATGGAGTCACAACTTCAACTGTGCTTCAGAGTATTTATTTTAACAATTTCCATGCTAAACAAAAAATATATAGTGTAATTGCGTCATATTGTGAATATTCTAACAATTATTTATTTTAATCCGTCTTATCACAATATTTAAAATTTCTTATAATTAAGATAATAAAATATCATTGATGTTCCATATCGATTGATCGATTTACATTTCGGAACATTTACACAACATGTTTCAAAAAAAAAATATGTACATCTGATAAAATTTAAGAAAAGACAACACCTCGCCCAAAATTGAAAAACAAATGGCATGAAACATCACCAAATGGAATCATATTTGAGTTTTAAGTTCGTAAATCTTTTACACCTGATGATGGTTTTATAAAAACTGAAACATGTTGTGTAAAGGATGTTCCAAAATGTAAATCGATCAATCGATATGGAACATCAATGATATTTTATTATCTTAATTATAAGAAATTTTAAATATTGTGATAAGACGGATTAAAATAAATAATTGTTAAAAAATATATCCCTTGAAAATATATAGCCTAACATTACCATTAAAAACAAACTTATCCTACCATCTCTTGACAGCACAGCACGTAACTATGGGATTTCTGATAATCGTTCGAACTGATTATAAGTCAATCGTATTGAGCCACAACGCTAAAGCGTCATTGGACTACTTTTAACAGGAAAAGACAGTGAAAGCGATTACATAATTTGCTGAGTTTAAGTCTCTCTTCGTGTCCATTATCTTTACTGGTGGTCGGTAGCTTCTAGTAAATCCTCTTGCTGATGGGAGCTACTTTGTCTTATTTCACCACTGATAATAATCTGAATGGAATCACTTCAAACGAAACAGTCTCTAGGAAAAGAGGTATTGGGGGCAACATTTTGTTTGCTATCAGAACCAAGCAAATACATCGTCCTATTGCGGACAACCGATAACAGATATTCTTTCAAAAGCTGGGGTAAGCACTTCATAACTGTGAAATGAATCTTACTAAACTGCACACAAATCATTTTTTAGGGGTCTAGAGCAAGAGGCCACATTTCAGACCTCACGTAAGACAATAAGTTGACTAAAATAATATTTTTTTAATGTTTTAATTTCAATACGTTTAGACGGGACAGATGATGACAACGTTTCTGAACCGAAAGCTTACGAGAATTCCTCAAATTAAATCTGTTTAAAGGTTTTCCTGAATTTAATTTTTGTTTTGTTGTAGTGGCAATTATCTGATGCGACACAAATTTGAAAACCGCCACTGGGGACCGCCACGCAACAAGTCATGACTACGGTGTCGATCATTAACCATTCACCATGCCACTCCGCCCCGGCCACTCCCTGCCCCCTTCACCCCTCTTCGCCGCCACTAACAAGTATTAATCACTGCCCACTGTCCCCTGCATTACGACAAAAATAACAAAAATAATCCTATAACTTGAACGTGACGAGAATTAAAATGGCTGGTTATAATCCTAACACGCTGAGTTTCAAGTGCCTGAAAATGGCTAGGCCGTTTAGAACAGCCTAAGTGTTCAGCACAGTTGTTGTTGATGGTCGCGAGCGTGGTGTACCTACGTGCAAATCTATAAAACAGCACCCAGTATTATAAGCCGACTTACAATACCGCTAGAGACAAAATGCGGTCTTAGGAAATAAGTACGAACTAAGATGTCTGTCTTCCGGGTTGTAGCGCCATTTCAGAGGTCCTTCCTATCTCCATCATCAGTGTTGATAAGTCCTAATCACCCTGATAATGAAGGCAGTATGGACCTCTGAAATGTTGG
>NW_019059892.1:346084-377625 GCF_000696155.1 Zootermopsis nevadensis
TACTGTACAGTAATTACGCGCCTCTTCTCGTACACCGCTCTTACACGAAGCAGAGAAATAAGTTACAGAATTTTTTAAGTAATGAGTGCAATTAAGACGAAACATTTGTGTGTGTGTGTGTGTGTGGTTTCTGTGTTTCCGATGCACACGTTTACTTACGAAACGTCCATTACTAAAATCGAAAACTGTTAGCTGTAATTGCCAGAGGGATAAAAGATCATATTTTCAGTGTCATTTTCAAACTCAGAAGTTATTCAGACAAGAATTGACCAGCATTCCTCAGTTAAGTATTTCGTCTATAGCACCAAGTGTTAAAGAAAACAGTAATGCAAAATTTTTCGGAAAGAGAGGGATAAATATGACATAGAACCTAAAGAATATAGATTTTAGATAGATGATAAGGGTGCAAAAACATAGAATTCGTGCGAATATAATAGAAACTATGAATCCATAGACAAATGGCATGTTACCTTGGATGGGGAACAGCCCATCACAAGGCCTTTACGTGCACACGTAAGTACGATAAATAGAATAACGCCGACATATAACCATGTCCCGAGGATTCGAACCCTTGACAAAAAGTGTTTGATCTTTCCGAGGCGGTATGAGCCTTAAATTATGCAGCATCTTTTGGTTGTTTTGTTAGTTAGTCGGTTAGTTACTTGGTTCGTTCCTTTGACATCAACGACCTGGCTCTACCTTCTACTACAGACAGAAGCAGGTTCCGTTTGCGTAAAGAAATCGTGAAACAGGTGTGACAGACATGTTAAGTGGAGTGACACGCCAGCCGTCATTGATTCATCAGGGAACACAGGAATCTTATTCCGGGTAACATTCCTGAACGGTCAATCAGATGACAGTTCTTAGATTTAAGTGAAACTGAAGAAGCCAACCTTTCCAATCCATTGATGTGTCATCCAGGAGCTGATCCGATTAGTATTAAATGATGGCCCTTAAAACACGACACGTCAAGCTGACACCTTGTAATGAAACTGCCTTCTACTTTAACGACGGACGTTCTACGTGCCTTACGTCTAGAAAAACTGATGATCACAATGAAAATCACACATCGTATGACAAATACATAGACTTAAACTAATCTGAACACACACTGTGGTGCAATGTATATGCGTGTAGGATTAAGCAGGCTTAAACTAATTTGAACACACACTGTAGTGCAATGTATATGCGTGTAGGATTAAGTAATTTTTTGTGTGTGTTATTGGCAGGTGTTAATGTTATTAAATGCTTTCTTAGTATCTCTATAATCAAATTTCACAAGGTAATAATCCTTTTCCAGCAATTTAGAGGATGCTTATCATAATAGGTACACAGTTTCCTTTCCAAAACTGGTAATCAGGTACACCCATCACAGACTATGGAAATAGTTAATGTACTACCATACTAAAACATTTTGCAACATTAACAATTTATCGTTGTCTTCTCTCCATTATTTTTATTATCGTCTTTATTTTAAAACCACTCTTTTTATACACGATTCAAAAAATAAATTCTAAAACCACATCCTTATTTACGTTACGTCCAACAGTCTGTCGGCAAGTTATATCATTCGCAGTACAGGACCGATTTCCATCAAACTACATACAGCAGACCTGGAAATATGTCTACCAAATTTTGTAAATCCATTTTGATTTCACTTTAATTCTGGTAGTCTTCAAACCACTTCACTTAAGGGCCGTAACAACATTTTATAGCAGCTTAAGTTAGTTTTGTTCGCTTCGAGTCAGTGTTTCGCAGCAATTTTTCTCTGGCGACCTCTTGTCTTGAGCAAACGGTGAAATATAACTTGTATATTTTGATGTCGTTCAGTTCTTTTTGTAAGTGGTTTAAAACCGTTTTTAAGGAACATACTGTCTCCATCTCTAGGGCAGCCCTCACTAAACAAAAAAAGAAGACTTTATTGCAACTATCTTGGATGAGACCATCTGACCTCTACAGAATCAAAGTTAACTCTAAGTCTACGAGTTTCGTCGGACCCCCCTGGGCGGGAGATCGGCCTAAGACAAGGCATCTACATTCAAAAACAGGAACGGGGACATACATCTAATGTTTAGAGAGAAATTCGAGCCCACAAATTCAGTTTTTGAGCGGTCTAAAACTTCACGAGCCTCAAGATGTGCGACTACATTCACCACGTAAAGACACTGAAGTCATTGATACGTAGACTATACGTAATTCAAACTACGTAACAAATTTGCAAGACCGATTTTAATTCTGTGTAGTCTATACGTTTTCCTTGTTTTAATTTTCACCTTTTTGTCAGTCGTCTATGTTCATCTATTGCAAACATAAACCCTCTTGGCGCAAAGTTAATCACACTGCATGGAGCTTTGAATAAAGTATGCTTGTGGGACGTTAAACACTCGTATAGAAAATAAGAGTATAGAAAAAAATGTGGTAAAACAGGATTTCTTGCACAACTTTTTAGTTTTAAGGAAGTTCTTTTGAGAAATTCATAAATTTCGTCTTGATAGTCATGTAAAGTAAGAGAATTAGTGTATTAATACAGACAAAAATTAAATTCTACCTTCAAATTTTAGGTGAAACCCGGAAATAAATTTAATTAAAATTCACTGCGTAGTGTAAGGCATGGAACTTTCGTTGAGATTAAGTCACCAAAAGAGAAACTACAGAAAATTTATAGTTTAAAACACAAGTGGAAAAACTAATTCAGTCCATAATTTATTTAGAATACTCAGAGAGATAAAAATATATTATAAAATGAGATCGAAATCGCAGCCCATTGGTTGAATATGGAGTATTCCCTGAAAAACTAGTAATTATTCAATTGGTCAAGAAATGTCCTGCTTTCATGAGGCCCTACAATTCATCAAGATCTCAAGAAGTCCAAAAGTTGATCCTGAGCCATATCATCATAGTCTACATACTCAAACTTTGTTTTACGGATCAATTTTAATATTATTCCCCCACACCACGTACCCCTACATCTATCAAGTGATTTCTTCCCTTGGGGTTTTCCAACTGAAATCTATTCCTTGAAAATTTTTATAAAAAACATATTTCTCATCTCCCCATTTGTTCACCCCTGTTTTGGTACCAAATGTTCTATTGTGAAAAATCAAATAGTAAAATTAGTTCCAGGTAATCAGGCCAAAGACTGAACAAGCACCAGCTCTATGAAGTTTTATCAGAAAAAGACAGAACGGATAAGACATCACGTGCGCAGAGAAGTCTTCTCGTCTCACGCCACTGGAAACGCAACTCGGCGATAACAATCTCGACCTGCAACACTCGCAGGAATTGGCTTCCTGTCAGTGGAAGGTTAAGCCGCCGTGTTGGAAACAGCACAATACTGACGAAAGAGGAAACAACCAATTGTCGTTTTTAAGAATCATGTTCCATCACCCCACCCCCGTAATTCCATCACTTCTTTCCTTCTCCTGACATTTTAAGAGTTGTTTCCACAGTGTCCATTATCTTACTTCTTCCTTCCAATCATCAAAGCTACACTCCCCACATTTGTCTCAACTCACAAAGGAACTCCTACTAGACCCAACACTACTCCACGTTTAGACATTCAGTGTCTACCTGTTGAACCATGTAGCTTATCAAATTACGTTCCATGGAGTTAATTAACTACGTGGAGCATACTGGTTTTTTTTTTTAAAAGCAAATGGTCACTCAGCTATCAAACAATGTACCTTCTTCGTGGAATCTGAATTTCCGTTATCGTTTTCACAAAATCTCATCACGAAATCCCACGCTGAATCGAATTCACGTCCAACCACACAGTCCGTTTAAGATCCATATGAGCAAAAAAAAACCCATATCTCAGCCTCCCAAAGCCATTTTGCCTTCATATTTTTGTGCTCAAATTGCATGAATTCATCATCTCTCCCACACATGCTACATGCCCCGACCATCTCATCATCCTCGATTTGAATGATCACATTGCAATACAGCATCCTAGGTTCCTGAAATATCCAAATATCCAAATGAAGCCTGTCAGATACGGTTTGTTAAGACTCACGACGTAATAACAGAACTAATTACAGGCCTATAGTTTTTTGCAGTTCAGTGATGCAATCTTCATGCACAGTTGGGCATGATCCAAGAGAAGATCTTAAAACCATGGCCAATTAGACACGTGTTTCCGGAAGCGTGATTCAAATAAGTGACAACTAAATTGTTTGTTTTATACCGATCAATACGATGTATGGGCGTGACTTTGTACCTTGTCACCTAGTCACGGCACTGCACGCCGTCGGGTGGCAAATACAGGCCATGGCTCACAGATTTATTATATTTATTTAGTGTTCTGTCTGACGACAGGTCCATATGAACAGGATCCTTCCATACTTTTCTCGGACTGGGACCTGTTCATATACGTTCTTGGCAGATGATCCAGAAGTGGTTTGCCATTGCCTTCTTCTGTGTGTGAATGGAGTAATTGTTGGGATGCCACGGACGAAAACTCCGTGATGAACAGGATCCTTCCATCCTTTTCTCGGACTGGGACCTGTTCATGTACGTTCTTGGCAGATGATCCAGAAGTGGTTAGCCATTGCCTTCTTCTGTGTGTGAATGCCACGGAGAAACCGGGGAAGCCCCCGGAGGAAAACTAGACCACGGCCTTGCCCAACACAAGTTATAAATTCGGGCACCGCCGGGAATCAAACCCGAGACCCCCAGCGTTCTAACCGCTAGACCACCGTGGCTATTGGCTCACAGATACGGAAAATAAAATAAGTAAACAAACAACTATTAACACTATAAAAATACACTATTTTAATACACTATACAGTATGCAAAGTTTTAAGATACGGAAAACGCTTATTTTGCAAAAATTTAACTCGGTCTCCCTGTTTTGGTATAGTGAGGGTTGGCTCACTGTAGCCTAGCCTGTTAGACTAGACTGTTAAGCTGTTTGTTAGGTGAGAAATTTAAAAACAGTTCTTTTCAAGATTTTTCGTCTGTACTGGATTTTTATACATGGCGAGATGAAAATACCTAGGTCTACGAAATTCTTGTACACAATATTAAGAAGAACCACTACATTAAATACCTGTTCATACGTAGAGACAGTAAAAATGATGCTAGAGGAATGGATTATGACAGATAAAGACAACACTCAAGTTTCTTCGTCTGTATTCTAAGTGTAGTAGCCTTCATGGCGTTTCCATTGATATTATTTACGGAGTATACGCCATTAGATGCTCCTAGGTTCATCACCAGACTATCCACCGTAGATTACGACAGCTGCCTCCATCAGACGAGTCGGTGGCAATCTGAAGTGTGATTAGATCTGAGAAAGCTTCAGTAGACACGGACTTAAAGCAGTGTTTCTCAACAGTAGACGTTTACCAACGTTCCAGAGGACCTTGTTGCCTCCATATTCAGGTGCGATTCTGATGGCAAGCTCCTATAGCCATATTCGCTTTTCTACATATTTGACAGGTATTCACCATAAAATATAATAACAGCATTGAGATATTTTACGTCCCTTTTTAAGTCAACACATTGGCCCAAAGTGCTATATTTTGCTGCCTCGATATTTACCTTATTTCGTCTTGTGTTATTTATGAACACATATTTAATATTTTTCTGTTTTCTTGTCTTTTGTTAATTTACTAGTTTTTGAACGGATGCAGATTCGTCATTCTTATAGACTATTAAATGTAATCCATATACAAAAAATTATATGCGCATAAACCGAGAACACGAAGCAGTATAAGCGATATTATCAAAATATTTTACACCTTCCTACACACGTAATGACAGACTATGGACCTAAAACCCCGGAAAATATGTGAACCGTGAGTGGAGATTCCACTGTCACCATTATACTTGAGAAAGAACTGTCATCGTCCTCTACCAAGTCACATTTCAGTCACTCTGTTGTAAAATATTAAAATATTACTATAATTAATGTAAAAATTAACGCGAGTGGGTGATTCGTACTGAAGGTAGTGCATTAAAGTACGAAACAAATCATTTACAGCGGCAAAAGAGACAAAATCGTGTAACAGCGAACATATTAATTTTGTAGTTCACAGCAAAACCATTACGACAGCCGTTGTGAGTGTAATCTGGCAGTTTAGCTTGCCCTCTCAATACTGACACTTCCTTAACGAGAAGTAATTCCCAAATCTGTGAAAATGAATACAACGCTACGACTCCTGCCGCGGGGTATAGATTCGATGGTCTTTTTCGCACTTACTCTCCAAGATTTATCTCATGCATTTCGATCAAACATAACACAAACTGAAATACAGAGAGGATGTGTGGATTTCTATTCGTGTATTTAACTGCAATGTGGAAGTATAAATGTAACCCAAATCTTTTGTGTTCCTCTTTTTACGCTGAAACAGTAACTGAGACCTCGGGGTGAGAATATTTTAGGAATCCTGCCGGGCGGGTTACCTAATTATTTTCTTAAGTGGGTGTGTAGGCATCAAGATCTTTTAAATTTACTGAATAAAATAGTCCTTTCGGGTGTGGGAGACCAAACATGCGCTCATAACGAACTCAAGACCTACGTTTTGTACACTGACTTCTGTCCCGAACATTGACGTAAGTTACACGAATACAATGATACATACTTTTTGCCTGCATACACACACACACAAGATAGGACGGTATTGTCATTGAAGTGACTGGCTGGACGGTCGGGGGTTGATTCCCAGCAAGGTCTGACATGTTAAGGGAACTCTCTTCCTCAATAAAGCTATTAGAGTGTGGACCTGACCACTCACCTCAAGTCTAATGTCACGGTCAGGAATGCGTGGAGCTCAATATCCACTCCCCCACGTTTTAATAACAAGATTCTTAATTAGGCACGGGGAAAACTTTACCTTTACACATATACAAACAACTTCGCAGTAATAACTTATTTGATGTGGCGTGTGGTGTTTCAGTGAACCGACATACGGATAAGTTTGTAAAACATTGAATGACAGTAGCAATTATCCCTAAGTGACTTTATTCAAACCCATTTATATTGAAGATACATTTTGTTTACTCATGACACTTATAGCCTACATGTGAAATGAAAACAACTCATTAATCTGTGTGGAGGAAGTCAAAGCACAGTTAAGCTGATGGCACTGTCGCGGTTTGTGGCTGTGAATCTTAGTACAAATTCCTTACGCGATAAATTCCTATTTGTACAAGCACTGGGTCCTTTTCAAGTATTTTCATCTGGTGGGAATTCTGTTTGATTAACGATTTTGATGGTGCATATTTAATTCATTTTAATCTCTTTTTTTCTAAATAATCTTGCTTTATTTAAATACTGAATATGATATGCTTGTTTAATGGACAATTACAACGTTAATATTCAAGATATTATATGTTCGACCAGTAGTTTAATTAACAAAATATACCAAGGATTGATTTTTGGCCTTACCGTAATATGCCTCTTCACACTTTAATGTGCACGAAATTTAATCATAGTTAATAAGAGTGTAAAAACTCAAAACATAAGTCAAAATGTTTAAAAAATGGACCTTGAAATTATACAGATTAACCCAAGCTTAAAACTCCTGGTCAGAATTCAGCTCCCCATATTATTCCATTATTGTACTGCTCTTGTAGGTACTAAAATCTTTCAGCAAAGTGACTAAAATTGCCATGAAAACCGAGGGCGGCGTAATGTGTGGTCGGGGAGTCTAGGCTGACATGTAGCGGTATTGTAACAACACACGTATGATGGATTAGGTCGGCAGGGCTTCTCGTCTGTTCCAGCCCAAGACACTTCAAACTCTCTCCCTCACAAAGAAAAGGTTCGGCTTGACAACCGATATGCTGGGGCAGAGCACGCATTCGTATGACAAGACGAGAGAGTGTAAATGTGAAAACCAAAGCACCCTGCTGAGTTGCAACACATTCAAATAACTGTCTGACTAGCTGGATAACTGTCACTATCTAACGAAGGACTAACCAACTAACCAACTAAATGACTGGTTTATTAACCAAATGACATAATAACGCCACGAAGCAGGGTGTGTCTAGAAACGTTGATAGTTTTTCCTTAAGATTCTTCACCTAAAATTTTATATTAAGAAAAAACATACCCTAGATGTAGGATTGATTATCTAGGGTATGTTTATTTTAGATTTACTTTTATTTTATTTTATTATTTTTATTTATATATTTATATTTATTTTTTATTTATAATTTATATTTACTTTTGTCCATAATTTATATATTTTTATCAGACATCGAGTCAGGATAGCTCAGTCGGTATGGGGCGGGGAAATTTTGAACGAGCTGAACATCATCAACTTCTGAAGAACTGTCTCCTACGTGGTTCCCCAGTTAGACCCAAACGATGTCTAGAATTCGTGTACTGTAACCTCGAAATATGTCTCTAAAATCCAAAAAATAGAATTAATTTATTAGTAATTAACAGCTGTAGATGTTGCCACACTTACTGGAAACTAGTAATCGACATAAGCCTATTTGAGGTTAAGGTAGCGTCATATGCTCATCCCTGGAGTTTTGTTCCGGTAATAACCATAACATACACATGTTTCGAGGCACTCTCCCTGCTCCAGACCTTCTGCTGTCGTCCTTTTCATATGTAGATGGCCCACCAACCGCTACACAGACCCGTCCGTCACCCACATGAACAGCAAGACACGGCTAATCCATCAACCCCACATCTCCACACTGGACATGAAGATGTAAAGGTCTCCACACATTAAAAGGAAACTAGACTATTATAGCATTGAAAACAGTAATAAAAGCTGATCATTTTACTCTCGCCAGATTTATATTTTGAAAGGTTTTCGGTTTATAAAGGTACACTTAACAAAATCGTGGAACTTTGACATATTATCACTGATGGAAAATTGATGAGTATAATACGTCAGATTTCAACCCCATATTTGTAATTAATGGTGATGGATTGCAATGATATTTCAATCTGAGTAATGTTCAAGCACCACACTCGGTCTTGGTGCACGCAGGGTGCATCTGTTTCGCTCTCTGATTGTATTATAATTATTCTATTGTTTTCGTGTTAACTTCTAATGTAATTGTATACCAACTACAAACACCAAAGACAGCTTTCGAAGAAGATGTCATATTTTCATATTTAGGTTAAATTTAATAGCAAACACTGATAAATTTTCAAAATGAGTCTGTTTCTACTTTGCATACACATGTCACTGGATACGATGTTCAATTACTGAAGGTACAAAAGTATTATCTTAAAAGTAAGTTGATACTAAACAACAAAATAGGTCGCTTGTGTAGCAAGGACATTGTGGAACTCCTAAATGACTATATCTATTTAGTGTTCTGTCTGACGACAGGTCCATATGAACAGGATCCTTCCATCATTTTCTCGGACTGGGACCTGTTCATATACGTTCTTGGCAGATGATCCAGAAGTGGTTTGCCATTGCCTTCTTCTGTGTGTGAATGGAGTAATTGTTGGGATGCCACGGAGGAAAACTCCGGGTTGCCTAGACCACGGCCTTGCCCAACACAAGTTATAAATGCGGGCACCGCCAGGAATCGAACCCGAGACCCCAGGATTACAAGCCCAGCGTTCTAACCGCTAGACCACCACTGAATAAGAAATAGAGAAACTGGGAGAGGTTAGAAAACACGATAGTAATCAGTAAGACGCCTTGCATAAGAGAGCAGCATCTCAAAACTGTCAACAGTTAAAGCAACAAAATTGCTTAAACTGTGTCCATGCTAGGTAACAGTATTTCATGCTTTACAGCCACATGACTCAGTTAGCAGGATTAATTTCTACAGCTGGATTTGGAATCAGCTCATGTATGAAATTGACCCTTGTTTGACTCTGCTTGTATAGGGACAGTATTATAACACAGGTAAGTTTATTTGATTGTTTTAAAAGAGAAATACTTGAATCACAGCAGGATAATTTTGTAATGCTTGGAAGTGAATCAAACAGTTCTTATCAAGAGCCAGGAAATTACAGTTGTTCTGTCAATGGGAGCACTGTACCAAGGGAATGATGCAAAACACTTAACATAAAGTTGACTGTAAATTAACAATAACAAGGTAAGAGATTAAAAACAAATATCTTTTGTGTCAAGAGAGGGAAGAAATTACAAAATAGACACTCTCAGACATGCCAAATAAAAATATCATGTGTTCCATGTATTCAAGATCCTGGAATAATGATATTTCTGAGGATAGATTAACTCAATCAGTAGACAGTTTCCTAGCATACATAAAAAAAAGTTTAAGAATGGCGAGTACGAGTGTGGGCCAGAAGATGCCCACGAACTGTAAATCCCTTATGGCATATATCACACTTGAAGGGTCGCTCACCAGTATGGGAGCGGATATGCACCCCAAGTGCCCCTCGCTGTGTAAATCCCTTACCACACTCATCACATTTATATGGCCTATCTCCGGTGTGCGTCCGAACATGAGCATCAAGGTCCCTTCTTACTGTGTAACTTTTACAACAATAGTACCTACCACATCTTAATACTGACTATAATCTTGCACAGTTCCTGATGTTACAGCCATGAAAATAATTTTAAAACTTAAATACGCTCAAGTAGCTCATTTATTTCTATTTAATTATTCGGTACGTTAATTTACCATTGGCTCATACTGTCTAGCGTATTTCAAAATTAATTTTATTGTTGAAACGATCATCATAATTCCTTATTCTCTTGTGGATGTCCACCGTCCGCGTTTCTACATGTCATGTTACCCGATTCTGTGTATGCCCTACCACGAGTTCAACTTTCGGAGGCTGGCAGGCCAGATGGTCGGTGCTTCAGGGAAGTTTCCACCAATTTCAGAAAGTGATCGTACACACCAGATGGGGGAAATATAAATGCGTATAGGCCTATATAATATTTCTTCTAAGCTCAGCTGAAGCAATTATCCATATTTAGTGTTACGACAAGAAATTGAAGCGGTTCCTTTGATGTAAAATCCGTTGCAATGTAAAATGTAATTAATTTCATGACTCTCTACAATTATACTCGAGACAGGGATTCTTTTAATATGCAGTCTCATTAGAATTAGAATTTAAAGCAGTTTGCTCCAACAGAAACAAAATGATATAGGTATAAAACAATAATTTTTCCTTCTACCTATGATAATCTGGGTTGCATTGCCATATGGACTTGCAGGTAAATATAAACTTCTTAGGAACATACTGTCTCCATCTCCATCAATGATGATGGAGTAGGTTATACCAAAAACGTTAGAATCTACATTCAAATCCACGGCGTTACAGCCCAATATACAAACAAATACAACTTTAAAACTGAACTTAAAATCTTGAAATATAATTTTTTTTTTCTGTTTTAAACTGCTGGGTTTTTTTTTACTGTAAGGGGCAGATAATCACATACGTAACAAAATGAAAAAAGTGTCAATATAAACTA
This sequence comes from Zootermopsis nevadensis, assembly GCF_000696155.1. The sequence continues at coordinate 357,463 of NW_019059892.1, forward strand.
ATGAATTTAAGAAATGAAATAAATGTTCAATTTAGGAATGTATATGGCGAAGAGCTCCACGATTTTTATGGATTTTGATAGTGTTCAAATTAAGAGACTTATGGACATTTATTTATAAGGACACATTCTGTCACTCATATTATTTCAAGTCATCTAATGGATTCATTACTGAATAATAAAGAGGAAAGAATGCAAAGAAAGTGATCGGTCCCTAATTTAAAGTACCGTCACTGCCTGGAGGGACTGTGAAAATCTTCCAGAAACATCAAGACAAGACAAATGAAGACCGACGATGGAGTACGAGATTTGAACCCTGGGTGTGCAGAGCACGAAACCGGACTGGTAACAACACTTGGCCGCAATGATCAATGGCAGAAGCCTATATCTTACTTTTTAATATACGAGTAATTACATTAATATAGTCCTCTGTGATTTGTTAATCTGCAGTCACTGCACTAAGTGTAGATTGCATTCGTATGATTTGAGGTTTTCACGGCGGTGAATATGAAGATTTCTTTGAACAGCCATCCCTAATGAAACGCTAAGTATGAATTGCTTAATAGTTTCGCATTTGTTATCATTAGGCTAACTTTACGAACATAATCACATTTCGTCAATAGTCTATACACTGAGATGTTAGTATTCCTAACATAAAACTCCGTTACTTATATTTTGGACATATTGAACGAAGGAACGAACGAACAATTTTTCTCCACCTTGTATCCTTCTCGAGCTGAGGCCGCCATTTAGAATACACACATGGTGGTAGAAGGGACCACCGTGCTTGAGCAAATTGTTACTCAATTAGCCGCGGTCTCGCAACAGACCTAATAAATCCAGACCTCATTTTCCTGAAAGGGGCACCAGTAGAGTCAAGTCGTCATGTGGGTGCGAGGGAACGACATCCCAGGCGGGCAATCAGTGTGCCCTCGCATATTGATGGAAGGCTAATGGTTTGTTCGGCGGCCTGGCCATAACCATAAAACATTCCAGGCCACATAAGGGCTTAATAAAGATGTCGTTCGCATATCCATCTGATAGAAGTAATTTAATAAGTGACAGTGCAGTAGATTATACTACTGATTAGGAGCCTATGTTTTTTTAGCATACTACATCAGGAAAGACAGGTTTATAGCTTCACAACAGCGATATCAATATATGAACCCTACGAAGTGTTTAACCGATTGGTTCAGTGGTTATATTGCTGGAGAAAATAAATGATGAGAAGATACATAGTTTGTCTTATGTACGAGGCGCGTCCACAAAGTAAGTTTCCCACTCGTCCCACAGCTAGCAAACCTTATATTGCGCGAAGCGACTGTGCGTACGTGATAGAGCAATGACGTAGCATGGCCCATGCACTAACGGTACTTCCCGCGTTCTCACAGTAGCATCGTTGAAGATGGAGTTTCTTATTCCAGCTCCCGCCGACTGTGAAGTGCGGTCAGTGATAAAGTTTTTGAATGCACAGAGCATAGCGCCGATCGAAATTCATCGTCAGCTGTGCCGGGTCTATGGGCCTAACGTCATGAGCAAGCAGATGGTGCGTCGCTGATGACAAATGTCTCACTTCCGGTGGCGAATATGTTGAAAAATAGCTGGACACTTGCTGTATCTGTTGCAATAAATATTTCCATGAAATTGTGTTTTGTTTCTGTAAACGGCCCCAGGGAAACTTACTTTGTGGACGAGCCTCGTATTGTTATTACAGTGATCAAATCAGGGGGTATGAGATGGACTGGTTGTGCAGTTGATAGACCTAAATGTCTGCCTACAAGGAAGAGTTATATTAACGTGTATGTAAAGGTGAGTCTATAAATGTGGTAGGTTCCACGAGCATGTGCCCAACAGGAGCCATGTGATTTAACAGTTCGCTACAGTGCCGTCAGAGCTGTGTAAACACAGGGAAACAGTCAGTCCGAACTCTGCAGGACGAAACGTCTGCACGTACCTTCACAGAAACACGATATAACGGCGTGTAGACTAGATTCATACTGCAGAGGTTAAAGACAAAAGGTGAGAGTCTTCTTCAACAGCAGATTAATCTATACCACTGGAAAAAATCTACTCTGATCTGAATCAGTAATAATTTAGCCTAAGGGTTTATGAACTGTAGGCTGTAATCACGAAAAGGTAAAACGTTCATAAATGTTTCCTAATATTAATTCTAATAATGTCTAATAAGTTAAATGTAAATTAGCACATAATAATAAAGTAATATTAGTATAATTTTTATTTTTGGGTCTATATTAACGGTTTTTTAACAACATTAATTTCAGGATTTGAGTTTTTTACGGTAGTAAGTACAAGATGGCTGTCTTCTGGGTTGTAACGCCGAGTAGCCTGGTTGTTATTTTTTTGTTTTCTATCGCCCCAATATACTTTTCTTCAAAAATGGCTCATCGTTTGTGAAACTGATACGTAAAGCCTTGCAAAATGCATAGCAATGCATCGTCTGATTTTTTTTCTTTTTTGTATATTTGTGTATGTTTAACGTACTAACTAACTAACTAACTAGATGGCTTACCGAACCCGAAGGTTCATCACCGTCTTCAAAAAGAGCCCGCTATGGCTTTTGTCAAGAGCCAGTTGAATCCAGTCAACACCTTCTTGTCTTAATTCTTTATGCTGCATTAAACATTATCCTCCTACACCTCTGTATATAAAGTGATACTTTCCTTCCAGGTATTGGAACTAAAATTCTGCATGCATTTCTTCTATGCGTGCAACATAATATTCATTTATTTAAAACACAAAACATACGTCAGTGTTTCATTTTTTTTCTCCTTATTCATCGTGAACATCTTGAGGTGAGATGAGGGTATTCGTAAAGTAGAATAAATACATTCAGGTCTTGATAAAACTAGTTAGAAAATGAAGAATGTGGGCTATTTATTTGTTTGTATTCAGTAGATACACACCATAAAGAATAAGATCATTGACTACGGCTATGATATGAGTCGGATGACCAGGTTTCCATTCCCGACAGGGCCACAACGTCCAGACCTGCTTTGGGATCCACCCAGCTCTCTGGTAAAAGAGTTACAGGGTTTCTTCCTGTCAGTATTCCTGCCAGATCGTGAAGCTAACATCTCACCTCCATATAATGCTCCTCTACACGTCTGTATGACGCAGTGCTTAGTTAAGATTCATACGCAAATTTACATTTTCACATATACGCCGTACCGAAGATGTTTCAAATACTTTCTGTTGATCTTAGCTATATTTACAATGTAAACTATGCAGATTACCAATGTCTAGTACTATGGACAGTCTAGACAAAGTTGTATTTCAGAGTCGTATAGTGTATGTGTTATACTGACTAGACAAAATTAGTCAAACTATCCAATGTAAAAATTGCTGTCTTCGCGTCATGATGATGGAGTTAGCAAGGTCCTCTGAAACGTCAGTAAACTTCTACCAGACTACACTGCGCAACAACCCTAAAGACAGCCATCTCTAGACTCACCGCAGTGAAAACCTCAAATCCTACATATCCAAAGTAAATTGACTTTACAATTTTTCGTGTAGCTCCTCCCCCGACTCTCCTAAAACCACGTTTCATAACAAATCCATATGTAAATTGTAATGTGATATATGCGATAGTACATAGGCCATTATAAGTCCAATTTACCACTTAATGTAAACAAAACAAAAGTAAGTCCATTTTTACCACTTAATGTAAACAAAACAAAATTATCTAACGTTACATATGAGAGAAAGCAAATGTAACTTAGGTCGTTTTTACTTGTACTAGTGAAATGTGTTTCCCTGTGAAACGAGGCTCCAAAGTGCTCTGATTGAACCGTTTCAACATGCATCTCCCTACGATTCTTCCCCTGTTTTGGGGGAGGTTTGGCAGGGACTGTATGAGCAACCATGTCTCGCAAATGTTAGCTTTAAATGGTGGTAATCAAAGCCACATGTGCTCCCCAATATCAACATGTTCAGACAATAATACGCGTCGAGGTGCTTCGTGTTTCCTTTAACTATATCCACGTAACTTATGCTCCTTCTAAAATACCAGAGAAGTAATCTGTAAAATGTCAGCGACGATAATAAGAATCCGGGAGATGTAGCACGAATGATGCAAAACGATAAAATCACTGTCATTTTGGTTGTTAGAAATCCAAGGTTAAGAGACTGCTTGGGACGCATTGGCGTAGAACGGAAAATATTAATTATCCCTGGCGTTCATTAAGCACCACGTTCTGAAAACCTACTGTGGAGTACAGGTACAGATTCACTTATTCTTGATTTCCGTACTAGATGGAGACGGTGGTTAGGTTAACGCACATTCGCTTACGATCGGGGAAGCTGCCCCAGTACTAATTTTATAGAAGGCTGTGAGTGAGCCCCAAAACCGGTCTGGACGCGGTAGCTAAAAGGAAAATGTCTCGCCCTTGCTGGAAGCCGACGCCGGGTTGTCCAGTTCATTACCACAAAAGGCTACTGAATGAGTTGCCAGCACACACACACATTACATGCATAAATGCATATATTTATAAATCAATATGTTTGAAGCAAGGCTTTTACTTAATATTTCAAAATATTTTTAGAATATCCTACCAGGAATTTTCAACTTTATTAAAATACTTTTTTTTCGGAATATTCCACCAGGATTACTTAATAATAAAATACCTTATTATTTAATTAATTTCTAGTTATCCGACAACGTGCATCTTAAGAATATCAATAGCATTTCGTATTTTTCCAACTATTCTACCAAGATTTTTGTAATTATGAAACTTAATAGTTTTCGAACTAGCACATTACGAATTTCCAAATGTAAATGATGTCTTCAAATTTAACAAATCTGAAATTATCACAGGAACATTCTTTTATCTTAACGTTCATATAATGTAACACGTTATTTCATAGAATGTGTCTCCAGAAGCCACCTTTTAACGTAACACGGGAGTTTTATCAACATTACAAAGAATACGTATTTTATTTCCATATTAATCACGTGGCCCTAGGAGTCTATACGAAGCATTTATTTATTCACGGAAAGCACTGTCCTCCCATTACAAGGGGTGCTTGACAACTTGTTTAACTGCCCAGTGAATGTTTATCTCCCTATTTAAATCTACCGACAATCGAATTTACATTAGAACTGAACAAATGTAATGGAACATCTGCCCTTTATAAATAAGCCTTATGAAATCACCACCTGTTTCACCGACCTTGCTGATTCTGCTAAACATTTGAAATTGCTTCACTGACAACATAACAAGTATTATTACATGGTAAAATCGAAATACCGGTTTTAACGTCTCTTAATTGCAAAAATATTACTGCAGCCAGCTGATGGAAATGTCATGACGAAGCGAATTTGTAGGGTACGCACAGATCTAGGTGGTAATATAAAATCTAAAGTTAGAATTAGAATTAGAAGTTAATGAGAGCCATGTAAAGACATTAGTCCCAAACTTGAAAGCGCACAAAATAGAAATACTTTTCATTTAATCTGAGATCTTATTTTAAAGTCAATTGAATAAAAATTTACTTGGATATTATCCATCGTCTAGTAATAAAACGTAAAAAACGTAAAACGACGTTTCGGAGATGGGGCTCTATCTCCGTCTTCAGGTTCCTACTCAGTTGGGCCCACTAGATAGAGCTAATCCCTATCCCGGAGATAGGGACTCTTTACCATCGTCAAGAAGTTTTAGATTTGATATATTTATTTTAAAGTATTCCACAACAGTTAACCGCACAAATACATAAATAAATCGATAATGTATTTTGCAATAAAAATATATATGTTCTTAATGGTTTATCATAACGACTATCTTCGCCAAGGGAATGTATAGAAGTATGATTTGTAGAGTATAAAAAATTTGAAAACCTTACGTTAAGGAAAGAAAACAGAATGAGGCTATTTGAAAACAAAATTTTGAGGAGAATATCTGGACGAAAGAGAGGGCGAAATAACTGAAGGTTGGAGAATATTTTATAATAAAAGCTTTCATAATTTGTAGATTTTACCAAATATTATTCGGAATGAGTAAAAAATTTCAGTTGAAAACTCTTAAGATAGGCAGAAGGAAATGTAATATTAAAATCTCAGAATCTGAAGATGTGTACTTCACTTTCCGGTTCTAGACGGGTACCATCTCACCTAGTTAACAAACAGTTCACTTTTTACTGAACCCGTAGTTTCATTATCGTGTTCGCTACCGGACCCTATCCTGAGCCAGTTAAACCCAATCCAAACTTTCCCACACCGTTTTCTCAGTAAATGTCATCTTCTATAGTTCTCTAAAGTGGTCTGCTCCATTCAGGCCTTCCAACTAACATTTTGTGGGCATTTATTAATATCACCATGCGTGCTATACGCAATGCTCATCTCACCGTCCTCGAATTTGCAGGTTCTTACGAATACGATAATAAGTCTCCCGTTTCCATAATGTGCCGAAAATGTATTGACCCGCTGAGCGACTATCATCTTATCTATAAGAACTTTGTTTCATGCAATAAATGAGTTAATTAGCTAATTACTTAGGTTTGTTAAGATGTGAGAATGGAATTGTAAAATTATTGCACTCTTTTTTGGAGAGAGAGAGAGAGAGAGAGAGAGGGATTCAGAATTTTGTATTAGTTCTAGGCCTAGTGACTGGAGATGTTCTTAACAGCTCCTATGTTATTAAGGCTTTGACCGGGATGTTCTTTGTTAAATCTTATGTGGTACCGCCTGATTCGACTTCTAATGGTTAAGTGAAGTGTTTTCTTCGCGGTACGGTCTGGATTTGTAAATATTATGAAGACGAGCTTCGGCTTCAAAGGGTTAACCAGCTGATTTTCGTAATGGTGAGGTGTAGTGTTTTCTTCGCGGTACGGTCTGGATTCGTAAATATTATGAAGACGAGCTTTGGCTTCAAAGGGTTAACATTCATAACATGAGCAGATATAAATGAAAGGCACAGTGGTCTATTCCACGTTGTGAAGTTACAAAATGAAAGTTTACACACGCTTTAATTTCTAAAAACCTTGCCTTTAGATTATCATCTCCATTAGGTAAAAGCGCCATCACTCTGTTTTTTATTACGGGGCTAACAGCACAATTTATCGGCTGTTCGTGTGTCCAACACGCCGTGAATAGCTTGCACCTTTTTGTTTCTCTACAACATCCGATCGGCTTACACCTGTTATGAAAAAGTCTGTCTATAAAATACGTATAAAAAAAATATTCCACGAGTTTCCTTTCGCGTTTCGTCCAGTTTTGGCTGACACAGGAAATTAATAAAATAAATAATAACGCGGTACAAAAAATATGCCTACTCATACACAAATTCAACCTATATTCTCATATACATAAATATTGGATTAATTATTCTATATTTTGTTTGTTCAGGTTGCTTGCATTTATTATATGTAACGTTAGGTTAGGTTAAGAGAGAGACAACGGAAACGAGTGGAAAATTAAAGTGTAATCAAGTAAAAGAAAGTGGATGAAACTAAGGAAGAATAAGAAGACGGATAAGGGGAAAGAATGAAAAAAATAGCTGGGAAAAAGGGATTAAGATAATAAGGATTAAAGGAAGGTGGAAATTATAAAAATATGAAAAATAATATGAAGGAGAAGGATAATGGGGTAGGAAGAACAGAATGAAACGAGGAATATAATGATAATGAAGGGAATATAAAGAGAAAAAGAATAAAACAGATGGGAACAAAGTGCACACGGTTACTGTGCGTTACAGACACACACAAGCTTAGTTCGTGTTAAAACAAAATACGAAGGTATTATTTTTTTATATCGATATTTTCTAACTATAATTTATATATTTTGCATTTTATTCTCTATAATTCTATAAATTCTTTCAAATTATTTAGTGTTTCTTTCAATCATTTACTTACAGGCCGATATGTACATCTAATAACATTTAAGAAAAACAACACCTTCGCCCAAATATGGAAAAACAAATGTAATGAAACATCACCAAAAAACTACAGAAATCATAATTGAGTTTTAAGCTCTTAGATATATTTTACACCTGATGATGGTTTTATAAAAACCGAAACATGTTGTGTAAATGTTCCGAAATGTAAATCGATCAAACGATAAGGAACATGGATTATATTTTATTATCTTAATTATAAGAAATTTTAAATAAAATTATATTGTGATCAGACGGATTAAAATAAATAATTGATACGAAGGTAAGTCAATGTCTTCATCCAACAAATTTCAGAGAAATACGAAATAAAAATAACATTAATCAGCAACAAGACTGTCACTGATTAGCATAAGTGAGAACAATACCAAGTAAATTCTCCACCGACTGGCCTACACCCTGAATCCATACATTTCAGTCTAATTGTGTAATGTATGATTATCAGTAACATCAGTAATAAAAGCAAGAATTATTATCACGAAAGCGGAAGAAATATGACTTTGTGAAACAACGTTTGTCGTGCACTGCATTACAAATAATCGCGTCCACAATTATGTGACTGGCAATTTGCTTTCTCCAAGATTGTGACGGATAATTGGTTGGCTTCATGTGAGTATTTCGGGCAGCCAACGGACATCGGCACACAGTATTGCACTCATAAAAGTTCTTGCTTATTCATCTCAATCAATGTAATGTGTGACGCTAATGCACTAGCTTCTTTACAGCCTTGTCTTCTGAATGGGGAAAAGAGTAATCTTACATGCGACTCGCCCTCTCATCATGCAGATTGTGAGGTAAGGAATTTCAGTCGGATGACCTAAAGAAAAGCGACGATTTGGGAAACCTTGGCGTAGATATATTCGGCTTAATTATTATGCAAAATGGATCTTAAAGAAACTTGATGTGAGAGGTTGGACTAACTAAGATGAGAGGTTCTCAAGGCGAAGTTGTGTGAACTTGAAATTTTGGATAAATATATTGCCTCAGTCTTTTACGAGGCGCGTCCTCAAAGTAAGTTTCCCACTCGTCTCACACCTAGCAAACCTTATATTGCGCGAAGCGACTGTGCGTACGTGATAGAGCAATGACGTAGCATGGCGCATGCACTAACGGCACCTCCCGCGTTCTCACAGTAGCATCGTTGCAGCTGTTGAAGATGGAGGTTCTTATTCCAGCTCCCGCCGACTGTGAAGTGCGGTCAGTGATAACGCTAAGCCGCACACGGCTCGACGGACAGCAAGTCTCCTGCAGGAGTTCAGCTGGGAGGTGTTTAATCATTCACCCTACAGCCCGGACCTCGCTCCCAGTGATTTCCATCTTTTCCTACACCTCAAGAAATTCCTGTCCGGTCAGCGTCAGCGTCAGCGTTTTGAGAATGACAGAGAGGCGGAGATGGCTGTCACACAGTGGTTCCAATCCCAGGCGGCAGACTTCTACGACACAGGTATTCAAAAGTTGGTCCCACGGTATGACAAATGTCTCAATTCCGGTGGCGAATATGTTGAAAAATAGCTGGACACTTGCTGTATCTGTCACGTAGCTTATTATTTCTCAAAAAATTTCTCGTAACGTGAGCCTATAGCAGTTGTTTATTTAATGACTCTGTTATTTTTCTCGAATTACGTAGACTCAGACAATAAAATGGTTAGCAAACAATGAAGTGGAAAACATGTGGAAGGAAATCGTTGTGGCCTCATTCAAAGCGTTATCCTGGCACCTGCTTGGGGATATCCACGAGACACCACAGTCAGTGTAGCCTGTTTCCAGGCCAAGATTTGAACCAATCGGGCCTACCCAAATAAGAAGCAGAATTGTTCACCTCTAAGCAACCACATTCGGTTTAAGTTTTTTCTTATTATTTGTTTTTATCTCTCATATTCATTCATTATTTCATCGTACAGTAATATTTTCCCTACTCCTTTCAGCCTAAAATATCTCCGCACTCACCATCTATGACGTTCTTCTTATCTCAACCTCCGAAATTGCATAAGCGTTGTCACATGGACACACCGAAGAGTCAATCATATTTGCTAAACCAAAAATGACACAAGTGTCTACAGAATTAGATTATATGTAAACGCTGCTGAGTCCAGGCTCGATGAGTTTTATTTCCTGTTTTAACTGAAGGAACGGAAGCTAACACCGAGACTGCCACTCGTGACAACATGATAAATCATTGTGAACTCGACATGTCATTGTGTAAACACACTAATTGTTCTGTCAAAAATAATTAATGTTTTAATATTATTTATGTCGCCATATGATGAAACTGTACCTTTCTACACTGAAGTCAAGTTTGTTTTGTCCTGTAACAAATTTAATACAACAAACCGATTAGCCTCTGCAGATTAGTATTAACAATCTAATTCTACTCGTCAGTACTACTTTAAACTTGTTCAAAAATTCATCTACCCATTTCTTAATGTTAACATCGGTAATAACATTTAGTCTTTAATGGCACACACCTGCATTACTTCTATCAGACCAAAGGCCTACAGCTGCAAGTAATATTAGTCTATAAAAATTATGATCTGGTTGACAGGTAAACTGGGACATGGGGTATTTCAGGCAGCAGGGTTTGTATTTCCTATGCTGGTAGTCTTGCTTTATACACTCACATTGACCAACTGTACAAATTTATTACTCGAATTTTTAGGGAATGTTGCAGATATGAGTCTCAGGGCCCTTTCAGCCTATACTGAGACTTTGCACATTTTTCGGGGAATTTTTATCCCAGATTTTCGAACGTTTTTGACAATTGGCAGGACTGTTTTGATTTCAGGTCGGCCGTCGCAAGGCCTCTGCCTACACAGGACAGTATAACACTGAAAGACGAACACATCAATGTCTCGAGTAGAATTCAAACCCACGATCTAAGTGTTCGAGCGGCTTTGGACAAGGCGCGACTGTTATCAGAATTATAAATGGGCATGATGAATAGTCCTATATAAACTTACCACAATTACCGCGCCTTCTAAGACATGTAGGCCTCCGGTCTCGGAATATTCCAAATTTGGAATCTCGGATTTAAATCCGTCTCGAAGCATGAACATATATCTGTTATCTTTCTGTAATTCTCACTGTGTTATAATTCTAATCATATAAATTCTCTGTTCTAGTACCATATTTTTTTATTTATTTAGTGTTCTGTCTGACGACAGGTCCATATGAACAGGATCCTTCCATCCTTTTCTCGGACTGGGACCTGTTCATATACGTTCTTGGCAGATGATCTAGAAGTGGTTTGCCATTGCCTTCTTCTGTGTGTGAATGGAGTAATTGTTGGGATGCCACGGAGGAAAACTCCGTGTTGCCTAGACCACGGCCTTGCCCAACACAAGTTATAAATCTGAGCACCACCGGGAATCGAACCCGAGACCCCAGGATTACAAGATATATGTTTTGCTTATTTACATCTAATTTTAATCTAATTGACTAAATTTATTTGAACTATTATTACAAATTTAATGATGTATTCAATAGCAATCATGCGATTTTTTAACAATCTCTGTTGTTATCTATCTATATTTATCACTGTGTTATTTTCTTCATCTCTTGTGCTGATCTGTAATTGGTTGTCGATGTAGAACTCTAATAATTATTTGAATTATTATTATTATCATTATAACCATCCTGTATTTCCTTTTTGTTTTTAATTTTTTTGTTCATTTTAGTGCTTACCTGTAATTGGTTTATCAGTTGTCAAGCACTTTAATAAATTAACTGAATTAGATTAAATTAAATTATTATATTGAGTCAATGTTTTCAGTGATACATTCTGTTCCGAGTCACCATTCCTCATTGCCTATATCCGATACATTCGAATTTTCGTTTAAGAAAGTAAATAATATAAAAATACCGTAGCTAATATTCGTCACTGTTTTGATGGTTCACGCATCCCCTCTGGATGACATGACTTAAGCAATACGATAATGTGAAAATGTTTTCAAAAGCGATTAGATGGAGGTTCCCCGCTGCGTCCGATTTCTACACACCACAATGGAGGATAACAAGCTAAGAGTGCAACACTTTGCGGTCGGGGCAGCGGCGAAGGGGACACTGCAGGACGCATTCGTGTTTCTTTCATACAACACAAAATTTACGTGAAGCTATAATTATTGACTATCTAGTTTAAAGTACTTAATTCTCCTTCAGATTCTGTGTTATTACACTCCAGCAAACATCCTTGTCGTGTTTTAACTACCGTCTCCAGTAACAGAACTCGACACCGACATCCCTTACCATTAATCAGGATCCCAAACCAGTTCCATCCACTTCTCACCCTCAGAACCGTTTTCCTTGATGTCCTTTTTAGTGTTATCCTTTCAAGGAATTCTCTGTCTTCTAAGGGACAGTCCTTCAACATATTTCAGCACCAGAATTTTGTGTGTATTCCTCACTTCCCCATTTCAGTCTCACTGTAAACTCCTAGATTCCACATTCAATCAATAGGCAACTAGGAAACCTGCAGACCTAACAGATATGTTGAAAACGAACCAATATTTTTATTTATATCTATTATGTTTCCAAACTCTTGTGACTAATGGCATTTCAGGTTCTTAGAGCTTCGAGCATAAAGGTGGCTGTCTTCTTAATTGTTACGCCGTGTAGTTTGGTAGACGTTTACCGATGTTTCAGAGGTCTTTGCTGCCTCCATCATCAGGGCCCTGATAATGAAGGAAGACGATGTCTCATCGCTGCCTTAAATTTGCAAAAGATTGCGTATCACTCCCTATACTAAACAATTGTTGTGTAATATAGGCCTGTGTATATGATTTTAAGTTTTCTGGAAAACAAAACGTGTGTCGTTTGCAAATTCTGAATTTTGAATGCCCCTAGCTGAAACAGTTTTCAAGCAACAACTATAAAATGAACACTGGGTCAGTTACTTGCTTAAACAATTTAAATTTCAAATCAAGTGGTCTTGAAGTCTTCTTTAAGTATCGTAAATAAGCACGGATACATCACAAGATGAGCTAGCTCAGTAGTTAGTATAATGAACTCGAATGCTTTGGGTAAGGGGATCGAATGTTGATCCAGTTATTTATTTCACATTATACAAAGAACTGTTACACCAAAAATTTTGTATTTTTCGAAAAATTTTAAAACATGTATGTCCCTATTGTACGTGGCGCTAGTGCCGATCCCACCTCACAGCTGTGTTCGTGTTCCATGCTGGTTTTGCCGAATGTAGGAAATTGAAAAGCAGCTACAATTTTAGTACATATCATAACAGCACAGCGAACATATCAAATTTCATCAAAAACCGTTCAGCGGTTCTCGAATTCAATCATTCGCACAGACAGACGTGATCATCCCCATGTGCGTTAATTATATATACGTTCTGCAAAGAACCCATGGTAAAGGGAGGATGGAAAACAATTATAGGCCTGCAATTAGCAAATCTGTTATTTGTAATCTTTATCAGGAATTATTGGTAGAATCACATGAAGACTCCACCATGAGACGGCCATGTGGTACACACGGGAAAGAAATGGATGGAAATTTAAGTTCAAAGACGTGAAGACAAATTAGATTAGGTGGATACATAAATGGTCTTTACGAATGCGATACTTTGGACTAATTTCATATTCCACAAGACAGGAACCAGTGGCAGACTGTTTTAAACATAGCATCCAAAATTTAGGTTCCATTAAAAACGGGGTAATTCGTCGCTACCTGAAAGACTATTGGCTTCTCAAATATTTTGTTCCTCGCAGACGATCACAAATATTAAAGTAACGCCTCCTCATTATCTGAAAAGCGAGAGTTGGAGAGAGTAAGAGTACAGTTAAAGTTACTAGTCGGTAACTTACCCTCAAGCCAAGTCATCTTCATTCTTTGTTTTACCCAAGTTACTAAATGTAAGACGAGCGAACGTATTATTTCAGTCGCGTCGGCCATGTCAACAAGGGATCATTCAATCCCATTCCGACGTAGCACCTAGGAAACATGAACGTGACGTCACGCGATGCCGTGATGCTCCATTCTTTTGACGTCCGATATAAATACGATATAAAATGGCTTTCCAACATCCGGCGGTATTTTGATCGGTTCTATTTGCTGTTTACTGATGACAGATAGGATACAGTGATGTTAAAGATTATCTTGAATATCCGCTTTCCGCGTAGATGGAAATGCACGAAACAAAAGTTTTCATCACACGAACAGTTTTTGTATACCCTTTTTTTATATTCTTTATACAAAAAAACTACACGCAATCTGCTAGTGCGCCTATAGACCGCGTTTAGAATAAAGATAATTCTATTTAAACACGTAGCGCATCTGCAAGAAACTAAAATATGTCCACTTTCGCTAAGAAATAATTGTATGAAGAAATAAATAAACAAAGAAATGAAGCCAGCGTAATTGTAGACAAAAATGTAATAAAGGACATTTCTTGCGAGGAACAACTAATCACTGTGGCAGTTAAATGACTTGGTAAAAATAACGTGCAAATATAAAAATAAAATTTTAAAACAAATTAAAGATTTAAGTAATTTCAAAATTTTCTTTGTCAACAGCGACTTTCTTCAGGCGATATAATCACTGGAAATATATTTTAAAATAATTCCTCTGTCACTGACACTTGAAATAATTGTTTTGACTTTATTTTCTTCTGCAACCATAACTTCTCACGTTTTCATTTCCTCTCGCCACGTATCATTAGCAGGAAAGAAACCGTGGAGCTCATCAGTAGCTGACACAAACTCGGACTGAATTATTTCCTCCCATTGTATTACATTACTCCGTCCTGGTTCGTGCCTTATCCACACGGTAGCAGCAGCTTCTCCTCAGCAAAACAAACAAGAATCAATTAACATTCACATTCATCTCGCAAAGCAGGTGAGATGCAGAACATGACTGATCATTAGTTCATCAACCCCACAAGTTACCGTAAGACATAGACAAATGCTCCTAACTCTTCATAGCACTGTGGTCCCACGCTTTCAGTTCAATGACTCCACAATTTACCACCGAACGTTGTTATGGGTTCAGATTAAGTTTTCAGGTTACACACGATTATGCTCCTAAGCATCGCTAAAGTAATGTGACAGGTTTCCATAAAATCAGGAGCCAATATTTTAAAGTTCTTAATTTAAATTAAGTAAATCCAAATTATCATCACGAACAGACATTATAAAATGACAGTTTTACTTCAAATCCGTAACTCAAGGGAAATATATTTAAACAAGTTAAGATATGCAAGCACGGTCTAGTAACTTTGGCGTTTTCGCCACAATACGACCTTCGACCTTTAAACAGGGTAACCACAGTAACAATGACGAACATGGAAGCTAGGGATTCCCCACCCAGTTTATTGGGCGTGTAGGTCTTCAGGTAAAGTGATCATTATTGTTGTCCGACTTCAACCAAAATTTGGATGAATCGACGATTTTTAGTAAAACTTCAGAATGTCCGATTTGATTTAATTCCATCATCCTTTCTCGTATTGTTTAATGAGTACAGACACGCACGACCTCAACAGACGTTTCGCAGGAATATAAACACAACTTAATGACTGTTATCGCCACCACTGTGTGCAGACAGCCTCCGGATTTAACACAACCTACCACTTCTCTTTCGCGTCAGTTCAGATTTCGTGGAGCTTTTCAGGCACTCCCACGTACGGCTTAATGGTTTATTTGTCTTTTGCATGATCTGGAGCTTTCACAGCGACTGAGCATAATGAATTCTTCTCGGGTTATTAGCCGTGTAAAGTGGTTGAATGGAGAAAACACAAACGTTTCGAGAAACATCTTCGTCCTTGTCCTCAGAGTACTAAAGTGTTTGGAGATCCAGTCCCGTGTTATATTTATACGTATACTTGCCATGGCTGCACCCTAGCCAATAGGTGGTTCTCGAAACGTTGGTTTTTTTACCTTTCAACCACCTGACACCGTTGGTAGCCCGAGAAGAATTTAATATATTTGTTTTGACGTAAATACGTCTATATTTTAGGGTCAGTGTTATTCGGCAAAAATGTGTTACGAAAAAGTGTTACGAAAAATTGTTACGAAAAAGTGAAACGAAAAAGTGTAACTTCATTGTTATGTTACTTAGGAAACCTCATCTGTTTACTCAGCATTGTTGTTACCTAGGAAACAATATATAAACTTCTTTTCCGTATAGACTTATTTACGTCAAATTCTCCGGAACCACTATCACTTTTTAGTTTAACTACTAAGACTACGTAGCGTCTATTCAAACAACAAATATTTTTCTCACGTCACATCACGCACGGTGACATTATCAGGCTGCTTCGTTGATAATCACAATGATCTAGGTTCCCATTTCTGAGCAACAAAGTGTCTCAACAATATTCCAGTGTTGTCATTCGGGTTTCCTACGAAAAGGGTGTCAGACACGCTCAAGCACGAGCGTGAAGAACGCCTTATAATTAATTGGCCAGAGTATGGAAGGAAGCGATCCTCGATTATTTTAAGGGACTATCCCGGAAATTTCTTGGACCGAAAAAACTTCAGTCAGTATAAAGTCAGGATTGTCATTCTCCGAGTCTAGACTTGAGCCCGGAATCTCCGAAAAATGTAACATAATTTCTAATCACTCGACTGGCGTGATGCAGAAACAGAATTTTTTTTTCATATTTGCATTTTTACCTGTAGGTTCACGATATTAGCTATATTTTAACGTGCATTACATATTCGCATTTTTACCTGTAGGTTCAAAATATTAGCTATATTTTAACGTGCATTACCTGTGTAACTGCAACAACGCTCTAAGCCTTCTGCAGCCGTTATACCATTAAACTTACTTTGATGTTAATTTGTTAAGCTGCATGGAATATCAAAGCAGCGTTCACAAATTCATCGTATGAGCGCTATATAAATCACAAGCTTTTACATAGGATAAGGATGACAAATCGCCCTATGTATACATGAAAGTTGCCAGATAATTTGTCTCGTCACTTACCCCCCGTTTGATGCTTCACGCATGCGCTGTTTGGATATGATCTTAGTTGATTACATTACATTGTACTGGCTAGAGAGAAATATGTAATTTCATCTACAACAGGGACACAGGTTATCATTTTGTGTATTAAATAAACTTCTCTGTGTCCGTACGCATGCGCTGTTTGGGTATTATCTTAGTTGATTACATTACATTGTACTGGCTAGAGAGAAATATGTAATTTCATCTACAACAGGGACACAGGTTATCATTTTGTGTATTAAATAAACTTCTCTGTGTCCGTCTTTCGCTACGAAAATGGCCAAGCTACAAAGATAAGCAACAAAATACTAATCTTTCTGTTACTATTAACACTTATTTAACTGATGAAGAAATTCCATTATTTGGAGAGCTAGAAAATTTATTACGAGGTTATAATAGTAAACCATTGGATCCTAGTTGAATACAATTAACATTCTCATATTCTATTTCCCTAAGAAGTATTTTAATATAATTTTAACATACTCACCTACATATTTCAAGTCGTCTCTTACTTTTAATATTTCAAACAAAAACTGTAAAGACATATGCATTCCTTGGGCCCATCGTGAGTGAAAGATATCATGATCATAACATACTTTTTTCCCTTGATTGAACTGTTCTAACATTATGGCAAATTTTAGAGATCTTAAATACGTATGAAGTAATTAAATTTTTGTTCAGTTCAAGACGCTTCACAGAGTTGGTGTAAGAATGTTGCAGTTCCCAATTGTAATATTCTCCAATCTTTGTTACTACTTTAATCTCTCAGGTGATGCAAACAATGTTGTCAGCACATTCATCTCAACACATTCTGAATCCATATTCCTCCCGCACACTTACAGACAACTGTCAATTTCTTTTGTTATAATGGGTCTGATTCTGTAACAAATGAACATCATCACTATAGAGATGAGGTGTGCAAAAACGTGTAGAACCCATTTTGGAAATAAATGGACTTTCAACTTTCAGATTAATTCACACAATTGTTTGATTTCACTCATAGAAATATTCTATGTTCTTTCAACTTCATACATACAAGCAGAATTAAAGGTAGAACTCCACGATTATTTTCAGTAACTGTTCATAATACACTATGGGCATTTCATAAAACATTTAATTTATATCAATTACGTATTTTCACAGATGTTTCATGCGGACAGACAGCTCAACGAATTAACATACGCATAACTTCTCTTCAGTATGCAAAATCATGTTGCAGAATAGCAGTTACTCTGTATAATAGAATAGATCATTGACCACCAAAAAAATAAAAAGTGGAAACATATACACTTTGGAGTACACTGATATTTCAAGGGTGTTGTTCGCGACACATTACGTATGTCGTTGTTGCGCTAATCTAATCCGAGGTCACCGTTGTGTCTCAGGTGATCCAGGGTCATTTTTGTACAACAACCTTGAACCAACTGCTGCGTATAAATGGGTAAAAATGGGACCTATTTTTACAATGTTGCCAGAGAAGTGAAAGACAGTCTTAGAGACGGGCACAGAAGGGCCCTTTTGGCGTCCTTCGCCCACGCTAGATAGTGAACTTCGGCTAAAAATGGCTGCTGTACAGATGAGTTTTATGTCAAACAACGTTCTTCAACAATAAACTTGAGTACTGGGCTATACACAAGCCCTACCTGCATTAGAAGCTGACATTACAGGCCATTTCGGTGACAAGTTGATGACTAACTGGAATTATGAAGCTCAAGCACTTAATACTGAATATATTGGTTCAAAATCTGCGTTGGCAACGAATACTAGTTTGAAATTATGTAATAAACTAATTTTGTAATAGTAACTTATGTTGTCTACGGTCAAATACAAGCCAGTACGTGTATTTGCAGACGTCTATGGAATACTTCCCGCAGTTAACACACAAACTACAAATGCAGAAACTTCCATGAAGCTGCATGGGAGGAGTACTGCTAAAGATCCAGTCATTCTTAGCCACAGATTAGTTGTCAGGTTTAAGCTCCGGCCACTTCCATCTAATAAAGAGCTGCCGGTTCGCATACGATAGGAGATTGGATGGATAGGCCCTAGAGCCGGTATGAACAAAGTGGTGACATCGGGAGTCGAATCCTTGTCATCCAGCTCGTAGACAGTCGGTTTATAAACTGTTAAAAATTATTAAGTAAAACATTTGGATTTTCATAGTTCCGGAGGAAGTTCGAGATTCAAGTCTGCGAGGTCTTGAGAACCCACTTCAACTGTTGGTTCCTTTAACAGTCGACTTTACGATGGGTGACATGTAATTCGGATAGAAAAAAAAACTAATACAAGGAGACCGCAAGAAGGCTGAGGAATAAATTGAATTTTTACATTGAGATGGAAGTTAGAGAGGCAATTTGTAAATATGGGAGATGAAATTAGTTCAAAATCATGTCGAAATGGTACCTTCGCATTGCACATAATTTTTTGCAAGCGTGTGACTGCCTTCACGACTTTTGTTTGTGCGGTAAAATACATTCGCACCCACAGAGAGAATATACAGGTAAACCCTCGCATTGTTCAATATAGCACAGGTCACGGTCAATAAAAGTGAAAGGACAAAAGTCGCCTAACAACTCCCGGTCAAAATAACAATCTTACAAATTCCACAGGAAAAAGGGAGTAGGCCTCATGCAGAGCTCAGGGTTGTCCAATTTTCACCCCTGAGTCCTGTTATAACAGCACGAAGGTTTATGTAAGTAAATAGGACGCAGAATCAAAGCTTTGGAACTAAAATGAGGCGATGAGAAGGGCAAACTCGTGGGATTTGAGGTTTTCACGGCGGTGAGTATGAAGATGGCTGTCTTCTAGGTTGTAGCGCCGTGTAGTCTGTGCAGAAGTTTACCAACATTTCACAGGGCCTTGCTGCCTCCATCATCAGGTCGATGACTCAGATTACACGGCGCAACAACCCAGAAGACAGCCATCTTCAAAGGCTAAGTTAATGACTAATGCGACTGAAAGATAGGGTTTCGATTCCACATAGGGGCAAGGATTATTCGCCGTCGGTTCCATGACAAAACCGTACACGAAAATTGCGCACAGAAAGAAGCTCACTGTTATGAATGCTCACACGAAAATTACTCACACGGACAAATGCTCACATGGACGAATGCCTATATTCACAATACTATAAGTAATCGGAAGCGTTAACTGGTTACCGTAGTAAACCGACGTTTCGGAATCAAATTCAATAAAATATTCTCGGGCAATCAGCCGCGTTAATTTTTTTACCGTAGTACACCGACGTTTCGGGAACAAATTCAATAAAATCTTCTCGGGCAATCAGCCGCGTTAACTTTTTACCGTA
>NW_019059892.1:377726-407797 GCF_000696155.1 Zootermopsis nevadensis
AACAAACTGTCCCCATCTTCAGTGTTTGTTCCGGTCCAAATTACATCTTCTGCTGAGGTAATTTCATCATACTATTTCGTTTTCTTATTATTTTATTAAGCTGAACGTCAAGACCGTCTCTGATTTTAAGGATGACCTCAAGAATCTCGTTATATGAAGCTCTGTGTATGTATATTAAATTATTATTTGACAATCCCGACTATTATACCAACTGTTACTTTATTTATCACGCTCGAAAGGAGAAAACAAATTTGTAATCAAATAATAGACTTTGGATTTAAAGCGACTAAAAAAAAAAAATACACGTGAATTTTTACTGAGGTTTTCTGGCCAAAAATATGTTTTTATTTCTCATTTACCCTATGCGTGCTAAATGTTTCGCCCTTTCATTCAAGCTTATCGTTTCTTTCATTGATCTACTGAAAACCTTCCCCATGAAGGCGGCTGGTATTGTGGTCGCACAGTTGGACAGCCTACCTTCCCCCCAAGGATGTTTTGGCGATGTTTCATAAAAGACACTCAAGAAGGCAGACATCTGAGTTCAACATTCGTCCCTGATAGCCAAAACAGCGTTCTCCAACCTAGCGACCAATAAACATAACACAAGGCTTACTGCCAGAAAGCACGTGCACAAATATATTTTGCGGTATAAACAATAAATTGATGGGATTAGAACTGCCTACATTTTTTTTTAATATTTCATAAAACCTGTAATGCGCAATGCATAATTAATTAAACTGTTATTTCCGAAATAATTTCCACAAACCGGAAATAAATCGACCGATACTTTGTTCATTACATTCTTCATCGCTTAATTTCTTCTCTCATTTATTTTTATTTTTTAAATAAGATGCAAAGTCGTCTGCGTGCCTTACCACCATAACACGAATGCCTATGGACTTACGAGGTACAGATCCACTCATTCTTGACTCTGTCGCTATATTGAGATAAATGGTTTGGTTTGCCTCACGCTCCAGTAACTTTGAACATCCGTGGTTATTTCCTGTTTCACCTTCGTCTTTCTCTCTTTATTATTGATTTATTTCCTTCCTCCTGATAGCCCAAGAAACACTTACTACTTGGAGTTGCAGATAAGTTTCTTTTTTTTTCCTCGCTGGTATAAATAGTGTTCTTCACGTATTTTAGTTCCCTTCACCGTGACTATAGACTAATTCCCATGGACCACTCATAACTGTCGGAATAGTCATTTATCACTCGTTAGCACTCAAGAGAGGTGTGCAATATATGTGAGAGAAAGATGAAAGTTGAATTGGGTCTAATTGATGGTTCCCCTTCTAACTTCCTGCAAATCGTAGTCTAGATATATTATATGCCGCATCTCGTATTAAGTGTTCATATCTCTTCTTGCATTCTTCTACAAAGAATTAAGTCTTTTAGACTCAAGCTGATCAGTGAATGTGTAGGGATCAGTGAAGAGTTATCTTCCTCACAGATACTCTTTGTTATTGGCTTAACACTTTTTCCTTCGTAAATTAAATTCACCGGGTTCGACTCCCGGCGGTGCCCGAATTTATAACTTGTGTTGGGCAAGGCCGTGGTCTAGGCAACACGGAGTTTTCCTCCGTGGCATCCCAACAATTACTCCATTCACACACAGAAGAAGGCAATGGCAAACCACTGCTGGATCATCTGCCAAGAACGTATATGAACAGGGCCCAGTCCGAGAAAAAGAGGGAAGGATCCTGTTCATATGGACCGGTCGTCAGACAGAACACTAAATAAAAAAAAAATTACAAGTGGCGCTATTATCGGTGCCAGAATATTGCAGGAAATTTCTAAAGTGCGATTTTAGGGTCGTTCAAAATGACATAAACTTTGTACCAAATTTCATCCAAATCCATCCAACGGTTCTCGAGGTAAATCACGTGGACGGAGAGACAGACACTGCCTACTGCAGGAACAACACTTCATAATCTTTAATGATTTTTACCTTAACTATCGAACTAAGTTAAAGGTAAGATGACTCGACCCTATACCAAAGTGTGACAAAAGGAAGGCTTAAGAAACAGTGGAGTACAAGTAACTTATCTCGGTCATCGGAGTTGAGTGATCAGTTTCAGGTTCCGACCGCCTTATACCGAAAGACTAAACCTGGTATCTACAGTGTGGGTCCCAAAGTCGGTCTAAAACTACTGGTAATGTGTAAAATTCGTATCCGAAACATGAAACTAATCCCTGTCGTCCAATAAGTACAAAGTTGCTTACTGACTGGACCATTACAGCTTACATACTAAAGATTAAAATAAATATATCTGATGTTTCGCTTCGAAGGAAGAACATTGATTCAGATTGAAAGCTTTCGAGAAGAAAGTGCTGAGGAAAACGTTTGGACGTAAGTCAGAGAAAGTATAACAGGAAGTTGTAAAACAAACGAGCTTAATAATTTTACTGCTAAACGTACTATTACCTTATTATAACGATCAAAACAGGACGGTGAGATGAGTGAGAAATGTAGCACGCACGGAGGCTATAAACCGAAAAAAGTTTAGGTCGGAATAATTGAAGGAAGTCTATCACTCTGAATATCTAGATGCAGATGAGGAGATACTATTACTAAATCGAAAGTATTCAGGATAGACTGTAAAATTACAATTCTTCCGATTCCACAGATGCCAGATATTTCTTGACTAGGAAATCCACAAACCACTACGTTCATTTCGGAAATGTTATATATTTATAACGGCACTGATTATGTCTAGTTGTAATCGTTTGTCAAAAATAGTCTTGCATTTTGCTCTGCGCTGTAAATATGTATCACCTATTTGCGTGCTCAAATTGACGGATGGGATAAATGAAACGAACTTATTGATGATCTTGTCTACAATAAATGAACAACGAGAATGTATTGGAAAACAAATTTACACAAAGAATTCACTGGTTCTTGTAAAATAAGTTTACGCTCCACCGGCATATACCATTTAACCTTATTTTACACAAGGATAAGTGAACGGTCATGAGGAAAATGTTGATGGGAGTCTTAAGGTCACGGTTTTCGAATCCGTTATTTTCTGAAATGTATTTCTGGTTAAAGTGTTACTATACAGAACTTTTTGACCAGCGAGACGAATTAGATGGGGAGAAAACTCATAGAAACCATTTGTTTGTGCGTGACTATGTGGCCAAACAATATGATTTTTTTCCACTCACCCCCAGCCTTTCTCCGGTACCAAAACCTGAAAGCCCGTGTCCATTCCTCTCACAAGTGGCTTTCTCTTTGTAAGTTATTTAGAAGTTTCCCGCTGCGATGTGACGACACTTGGCGATTTGAGCCGGGTCACTTAGTTTCTGAGACTAGACAGTCAGTGGCTAGAAATATTACAGGCCTTGTGTAAACAAGCTCAGTCAGAGCAGGTCAGCAATTGAAAACTAGGGGACATGTGGAGTTCGTAAGCTTCTGACTGGCTATAAATTAACCAACTAACAAACGGACTAAATTAACTGACCAAATAATTGACTAGCAGACGAAGTGATTAATTGACTGACTAATTAACTAACTCACTGACTGACTAGCAAATTCATTAAATGGCTTGCTCACAACTGAGTAGCTTAACCAGCCAAATCCCTAAATATCTGTTAAGGAACTGGATTAAATAAAAAAAGTAAATCTCAGGCGGGATCTATGGGAGATAGGAGTTGAAGGAGACTGGATTTTGTTGGCCCAGGACAGGGTCCGGTGGAGGGCTTTGGTTAATTCGGTGATGAACCTTCGAATTCCGTAAGCCATCTGGTTGGTTGGGTCCACTATTTGGGAAGCCTGAGGGGAAGAGACCGCTGGGGAGACCTAGACGTAGATGGGAGGATAATCTCAGGCGGGATCTATGGGAGATAGGAGTTGAAGGAGACTGGATTTTGTTGGCCCAGGACAGGGTCCGGTGGAGGGCTTTGGTTAATTCGGTGATGAACCTTCGGGTTCGGTAAGCCATCTAGTTAGTTAGTTATCAGGCAAAATGAAATTACGACTGACTGAATAACTAAACACGAACGTCGTGGCTTATTCTAAGTAACACAGGTTTCCTTATATTTGCACAGAGTGATTAAGAAATGCATCAGAAGCTCACAGTCAGTGTGGCCGATCTCAGACCGAAATTAGAATCCTCAGCCTCCAAAGTAGCAAGTAGCGGTTCCGACCACTCGATCGCCAAGTTCGATCTATAGGCTTAAACGGTGAGTAGGTAAGGATTTGGCAGGAGAAGGCTGAGAACTGTTTGAAGGTACTATTCCAGCTTTCGCCTGGCTTTTCTGAGGAAAACCACTAGAAACTTCGTTCGGTAATCCTGCCGAGAATGAGCCAAATCGGGCTGTAGGCCGGCGTATGCTAAAAGGAATTTATTAGAAACATATTTGCATTATTAAATTTTCAAATTTCAATCCTATATTATAACTATATATAGGCACACTCGCCATGGGTAGTCTACGATGACCGCCTTACGCCTTCTGTGAAGTGGATACAATTGTTTTGAAACCTTTTTCTTTCTCTGTTTAATTTCTTCGTGTTGAGATTTCCCTGGGGGCTACATGTGTTTTATCTCACTGTTACCTGTTCCCCAGACCAATTAGGAAAGAATCAAATCGCCTACAGCATCACGAAGAGTTACAGCATCCCAAATCACAGCAAAGAAGATAAGTTGATACGAATATTTATATAGAAACCTGCATCACGTGCCAGTAGCAAGATGGTTCACGGAATCGAAAGAGAGAGAGAATAAATCTCTGAGGTAAGGCAGTTAAAAAGAAAGAGCGAAAAGAGGAGAGAAATGAGCAGAGATTCTAAGAGAAAGAGATGGAGCATCAAAGAATGGGCAACAGAAGATGAAAGCAATGGTAAAGGTGTGTGTAAAATTTATTATCTAATTACTAGTGGTGAAAGCTATTAGCTAGGCAGTCAGAGGAGCCTCAGGGGTCCAAGTAAAGACACGGACCCTCGCGTCCTGGGTGGGCCCAAAAACAATGCAATGTAGCCTATGTTAATAGGCCCATAACCCATAAAGATAAAACAAATACATGCAATGGCTAGGCTATTCTCTTTCGACAAAAATTGGCATCACCTAATAAATATTGATACACCACGACGAATTTACGCATCCGCCAATAATTTATTATATATTTGATCGGGTCAGGCTTAGAAATTAAATTTTGAAACTTCTTATGGCCTTATGGCCTCGCGGGCTTCCTTAGTCTCTCCAGGAAAATGCCGGGAAAACTCCTTGCTTCCATAACCTTTCCATTGTACAGATTATCCAAAAATTCAACTCAATTCCTTTATTAGAGAGTTTGCCAACAGTAAACAGCCTATGACAGGCAAACACTAAAACAAAAATACAACAAAAAATATAAATTACATTCAAAAA
The DNA here is from genome assembly GCF_000696155.1 of Zootermopsis nevadensis. Next base: position 383,096 of record NW_019059892.1, read on the forward strand.
CAAATTACTCTCAAACAGTAATATAAATGTAAAAACACTAAAAAATACTTAAACAATACAAAAAAAAAACAATAATCAAATTGAAACAAATAACCAAGTTAGATCCAATATAGGCAGCTATCTAGATCATTTCTCTTAATGAGAAAGTGCCCTCAAAAGAAACAATGTTTATGCCAAATACGTCCAAAAATTTACATACGTCATTTCCTGCAAAGACACACCTGGCTGAAGGGCACATAAGGGAAATACACACAAGATTAATACACCGTATTATAATGTGTTTACATCTTTTTAGGGCAGCCTGTATTAATCATAGCTTATTTTTTAAATAAACAGTTCAGAATACGGATCACTATGCTACAAGTGTTGATAAATGCAGTTTAATACGTATAAGAGCAATATAATCACAGATTTGCATGAAGCTCAAATCAAACTTATGATTTTCTTACATTTTCTATGTCTCTTTACGCAGCTTAAGATTTACGAGGTATATCCTTTGTGAATTCGTTTAATAAACTTTATTCAATAAACATAATGATAATTTCTTAGGACAGTTTCCAGGGGCCATGGGTACAAACGTATAGGTAATCTTCAGTAAATGATGCATCTCAGAAATCAGAATCTGTTCCTACAGCTGATTATTGCTAACGACTTGAAAAGCACTTACAAGTGTTCACTACAACAATAATAAAACAGATACTTCCAGTTGTAATGCAAAAAGAAAAGTTAGCTCTCTCATTTTGTTTACTACCTACTATCACTCTCTAAGTCTGGAAATGGTATCCAACTTCAAGATGCCATATGTCCCTGCTCTCAGGCTGAGTACCATTTCTTAATTGCATGAAATGGGGAAGGAAATGGTGCAGTGATCCGTGAAGAAGCTGAGGTCACTGCATTGGGTCACTTCAGTTCCGGCGACGATGCCACACACATAGCTTATGAGACCCATCCACCAATACCAACATAACAAAGCGAAAACAGTCTGCCAACAAGCCCCACTTCTCGGCCACTTGCTTCCGATTTCAAGGTCATATTTTTATGTTGAAATGTGGAGGTTCATTCCGCTGCACTGCAGTCTCATTAGGGTTCGTTACCATGTCCTAACACATAATAAAAGCTTCTTATAACGATATCCTCAGGTAAATGAAAATTTCTCCGTTTCAGACAGATTTATGAAAAACACATGTTAAAATTTTACATAAAAGGACCGATCATAAACCATGTTACTGAACAGCACACATTTCTATTCATTCCATTTCTCTCTTTTTAACTTTCGAAATTGTCTTCTTGCACGTTTTCTTTTCGTTCCTATTTTCTCCTCATTTATTTATCCTCCCTATTATATTTAAACGTTTACTTCTTTCATCATCCGTTTATTTTCTCTTTCAAGTTTATTTATATCTCTCTTTATCTATCTTCCTTTTGTTGTTCCTTTAATACTTTGTACAGGCCATTTATATTTTTCTCTTCTTTCTCTGTCTTTCTTTATTCCTTTCTTTCATACTTATTAATTATTTCGTATTCCGTGTATTTATATAACCTTCACTTAGTTACTAATGTAACTACGATAGACATTTTCTCGATTCTCGAAGGACTCGTTAAACCAATTGCGTTGCTGTTCTGCGTAGCATCGATAAACTTATTTACTAAACCAATTGCGTTGCTTTTTCTGCGTAGCATCGATAAACTTATTTACAATTGCACTGTACAAAGACATATTAAGTGATCAGTAAATCAGATATCCAGAAAGTAAGATGCAATGGAAAGGGTGTAGCTGTGATTTATTGTAACTAATAATTTTAGCAATTTCCTATAGGAACTGTTGAAAATAAACGATTCATTAACAAATGACAGCAGGATATCGAGCCCAGGACTTTTGTATTTATAACCAATCTGTACAGAGCAACGTTAGGTATTTAATTTTCTCAAGAATCCACTGCATATCCTAAATAAATGCAGCTTTAAAGGCAAAGGTCAGCTTATTCCCTGTCTAAACTCCACACCTTGAAGAGGCTTGTACACTAGGTAGGGTCATGTGGCAGGTTCGACTGTTCTACTGACAAGGTGTCGATTCCATATAAGCATGCAAGGGCCAGCGTGGATGTGATAGCAAACAAATTCGCAGAAAATCATTTCATAATCTTATATATATATCGGCTCAAAAGATTTGTAGGGTCATGTGGCAGGTTCGACTGTTCTACTGACAAGGTGTCGATTCCATATAAGCATGCAAGGGCCAGCGTGGATGTGATAGCAAACAAATTCGCAGAAAATCATTTCATAATCTTATATATATATCGGCTCAAAAGATTTCTCTCTCAGGAAAGAAATAAACTAATTATATCAATAGATTAATTTAACCATAGACAAATACCACATTTTATTCTGAATATGAATATTTTTGAAAGTTGCAAATGCGACAGATCCGTCCTCGCGGAATGTCACTACAAAACGGCCGATGCAAAATATCTCATTACCACCCCTGGCCACATAAACACAGCGGAAGACACGTAAGATTTATGTGTACTTTTATGTCTTGATGTCTTGTTTTACGGGACGGGGTCCACTTCCTGTCATTAATAAACTTCAGGTCTCACAGTTCAAAGCAATTGTCTCGTCAGTATATTTCCATTAAATTAAAAAAAAGGACAAATTGCTTCTACGTCAGAAATATGACGAAAATCCAAACATAAATATTATGCTTGTATTACTTCTCAGCTGATGTCAATAATTATAGATCTACCAAGGATGAAATAAGTATAGCCTCCAGTATAAATTCAGGGTAATTCAAATATGAGTCGTCACCCACATTGGAAATTATTTTTATTCATTACATAATACTATTATTACCGTGGTAAAATTAATGAGTTCGGTGGCTGATTGAGGAGAGAGTGGGTAAATATTTGGGCCTCAGAGAGACGGTAATGGATAGAATCACATTATGAGAAGTTCCACAACTTGTGTTTTCCACCGAATATTATTAGATCCATCTCATCAAATGCAGGATGAGAAAATGGACGAGGCATATAATAGGCACATGAGAGATGAGAAACTCAGACAAGATTCTGGTTGGGATGGAATAGACTTCTTGTAAAATATACACATACATGGGACAATAATATTAAGAACGGTGTTAAAGAGAATAATAAAAGTATGAATTGAATTCATCAGACAGCCTGGGGATAAATGATGAGCTCTTGTGAACAGTGCAATGAACCTTCAAATGCTCGGAGATTTTCTTTGAGGTACACCATGGGAAGCCTTAATTTGTAGTGCCCGGAGTCAAAAATTGTGGAGCAAATCAGTGAAACTGAACGCGCAGCCTACTGGGCCTGCGTGGTAGCTACTACTCGTACTATGTACATGGAAGTTCCTCGTGACATCGACATTGAAATGGGTACATGCGACAGTCACTTACAGGCACATACTTAGAAAGGTCGTGCACAGAGGAATCGAGCTGTAACGAGGTTGAGTGGCCCGCATTTTTTTTTTTGGGGGGGGGCCTTCCCCGTCCTGTGACTTCGTCTCACAGAAACCAGAAAGACGCTGATTTCTTCATAAAAAGTCCCCATATTATTGTCCGATCTTGACCAAAATTGGTATACGTTGACAAATTTCAGCAGAAGTCTCCAATTTTGAGTTATATAAATATCCTGTAACATGGCACAAAAGCATAACGAAACTAAACCTCAGTTATTTCTGTTAAATATGTGACTACCATATTTCGTTTAGCTAGAATAATTCTGAGTTCAGTACCAGATTTAGAACCCCCCCCCACGGGAAAAAGAACAGATGATTTGGCCTTTAGTTAATCAACAGACAACTGCAGGAGTTCTCCGATGCAAAGTACCACGCTATGTGGTTAACAGCCGAGGTACGCCGGGTGGCGCGAAAACTAAGACTTGATTTGTTCTCAGTTAAGAATGGTTCAAACTTCGTTTCGCAGAGAAAAATGTCCCAGCCGTCGTGGCTATTACATGGAAAAGTGTCTGCATGTTTTTCCCGTCCTTCGGGACAGCTGTGTCATTGTAATAAATACAAGTTTAACACAGATCGGAATTACTCTGAATATCTCTCGTATTTAAGTGGATCGTATACAAATAATCAAACAGTATAAAATAAAACAAATCGGCTACCTCGTAACTACACCCTTGCCTTTTCCCACAAAATCGGTGTAGCCTTTCGAACGAAATAATATGTCGCCCTTCTTTATGTATACAATATATTCATACGGGTTTATACAGAGAACATTATAATGTGCTAACATTATAAGTAATTCAAATTAAATTTTCATAAAGTTGCGGACTTCTGTGCTGTTCTGTCGAGCTACCTTACAAGAAAACAAATGCTCATTACAAGACCACGCTTATAACAATTTTATGACGCAGATGCTCGAAGCTAGTCCTTTATCAACTTGTAGTTTACAAAAAAAATTACCTTGTTTCAGTCAACCTAAAAGTAGTGGGTTTCTTTAAAATGGTGTGAGTAGTTAAAAATTCCTCAACGGAAATAATAGCCGTGGTATAACAGGAGTCAGAGTCATCAGATATAAGTACGTATTTCCTGTTTAAAGTTGTGTCTTCCACAATATTCCTGTCAGCTTGCTTTGTCGACACAATGAGCCGCGTTTTATCCTAATAAACTAATATATACGAATGCAAATTGTTCATTAAACTTTTCTGATGTATGTCGCAAAACAAAACGTGTACAGAAAATTTCCGAAGTTATTCACTGTCGTGCCAGTTTATTGAAGATAAGAGGAAGGACCTTGCTTTTATATTTCCACAAACTCACGATTTCTGATGCTAAGAAGTTTTAGTATTGCCTATGAAATATCTACACCTACACGAAATATTATATTTATTGATATTACTAATATACCACTAATGTATTAAAATACGTTTAACAAATATAAGAAGTACAGTGTATCAAAATAAGATTATTATATTATAGGAAACTAAATAAAATATTTGGACGTTAGAAAGATGAAAAATAGGAGGCTGGTAAAGAATAGACACTGAGAAACTTCATGATCTGTACTCTTCACCTAAATAATATCAGGGTAATCAAGTCGAAGAAACTAAGATGGACGGGCATGTGGGACGAGTTTGTGACTTGAGAAGCGAATATCAGAGTTAAGTTAAAAAAATGAAAGGAAAAGATTAATTGGAAGAACTAAGAGTAGATGAAAGGATAAAATTGATCTTTAGAAAACAGAGTAGGATGATGTAGAGTGTATTTATTACTCTCACGATAGGGACTTGCAGCAGGCTGTTAAATACAGGACGCATAAAAGAAACGTTTGGGGAATTGGCTGTACTACCGTCTTCAGACGTCTGGTGGCCATTTTACTTATATATTTTATTTTTTATTTAGTGTTCTGTCTGACGACAGGTCCATATGAACAGGATCCTTCCATCCTTTTCTCGGACTGGGACCTGTTCATATACGTTCTTGGCAGATGATCCAGAAGTGGTTTGCCATTGCCTTCGTCTGTGTGTGAATGGAGTAATTGTTGGGATGCCACAGAGGAAAACTCCGTGTTGCCTAGACCAAGGCCTTGCCCAACACAAGTTATAAATTCCGGCACCTATAATGTACCGTCTCCTTCAGAAAGCAAACACAATTGTACCTTTCGACCTGTTCACTGACGTGGTTTCAAACCGCATGTATCTATTATATACGTATAATCAACAGGTCTGTCATGTCTGTCTCTCCGTCCACGTGATTTACCTCGAGAACCGTTGGATGGATTTGGATGAAATTTGGTACAAAGTTTATGTCATTTTGAACGACCCTAAAATCGCACTTTAGAAATTTCCTGCAATATTCTGGCACCGATAATAGCGCCACTTGTAATTTTTTTTTTATTTAGTGTTCTGTCTGACGACATGTCCATATGAACAGGATCCTTCCATCTTTTTCTCGGACTGGGCCCTGTTCATATACGTTCTTGGCAGATGATCCCGAAGTGGTTTGCCATTGCCTTCTTCTGTGTGTGAATGGAGTAATTGTTGGGATGCCACGGAGGAAAACTCCGTGTTGCCTAGACCACGGCCTTGCCCAACACAAGTTATAAATTCGGGCACCACAGGGAATCGAACCCGAGACCCCCAGCGTTCTAACCGCTAGACCACCGTGGCACTTTACTTATATAAACGAGTATTATCTTTACCCTTATCCTTAATAGAGGTTGCCGAAAACTTGGGATGGATCTTGAGCTCTATCAGTGAACTCAAAAATAAAACCAAAAAATTAATTGTCAGTGTAGCAATAATCTGCCACGTGGACGTATTTGTCTCCATCTTCTTTTCTGGTGTCCGAGATTTCTTCGTTAAAATGGTTTATATTTAAGTGTTACCGTTAGTATTCTTTGTCCTCATTCACTACACTCACTATATATATTCTGTATATCTCCAGTTTCATGAATAACATTTGAAATATTACATTTTTCTTGTGTATTTTTTTTCGAGGTGTTGTTTTGCAGTACTCTGAAGGATATTACGTGCATGAAATGAGACTGCGATCTTGGTCAACTCGAAATTTGGGGACGCTGTTTCAAATCCAGGTTTCAGACATCTGCTTTTCTTTTTGTTATGTTGCCTGTTTCGATAATGATCTTGCAATAGGCCAGGTTTCATATCCACATAGCCCCAGCAAATTAAATCACTGTTAGATATTTCATTCTCAATCGATTACGATAGAGGTTATAATACGTAATCGTATGTAAACTATGAAAGATGAAGGGTAACCCAATTAAAATGTCTCTTTCTTTTGAAAATTCTAACCTCCATTTTGAATTACTTTACAGTCCAAGAAATTCCTCCAGTATACATTAATTCTACACGTCCCTATGTCTTATACCTCGCCGACACAAGAAAAAGGATTCGTATACACAAAATACATCTGATAAAAACACACCGAGGATCATAAATCATTTACTTGGAAACGTCTTTCTGCTGATTTCTATTGCATGGAATGTGTTAGAATTAGATGTACCAGAAATTGCAGGTCTATTACATTTGCGTGCCCAACAGTCAATAGGCTACCATAGTGATTGATGACGCACTGATAAAAACAAGCTGTTATAACAAATGCTGTTTTTTTTTTTTGAAACTCAAAATAAGTATATGTAATACTACAGTTCGCGTGTGGCCCAGTTGCCAGCTGTCGAAAGCTAGAAGCTCATTTTGCGTCTGCTGTGCTTCAGAGAGACAAAAACAAGTCGTTTGTATTACAAGACTGTTTCATGTTTAGTTGTAATTTGCAACTCATTCTACTTTCCTGCTTATGATATGATGGGGTTTCTAAATCGACAAAACTCCTTAATACCCCACAATATAACACACTTCTATATTTATACGTTTCTATGACAAACCTTAATCGATTCCTGACAACGAGATTTATGACTTGTTTCCGGGGAGTTCAAATTTTAACGACAATCACTTCTTACAAGATACAGAGATCAATAAATCCAGGTACTGCAGTAAATAAGAAATTAAAATGTTGAAAATAATATTACTTTTGGCTGAAGTAATATTAACTATAAGATGCCCAGTTACTAAAATATCAAATGAAGGATATTAATGTTTTCAAATATCAAACAAAATATATTCGATTAGAGAAATACCCAATGTAAGATATTCAGATATACAATAATTCATTGCCCAGTTGATAAAATTAATTGGGAGATATTCAATGAGCAATGTCTCAAGTAAAATGTAGACATAACAAATTATTAATTTCCAATTAATGGTCCAGTTCCTAAAATTGTTGTTGGAAAATATCAGATTATTAAAACGTCCAGAGAAAGATTGGCCTGCCCACTGAAAATGTCTAATTAATTAATTCAACTTTGTGTCCAAAATAGCTACTCATTTTCCTACGTTGCGAAATAATTAATCACAATTATTTTCTGAAATTTCCACTGCACTAATATATCATGATATAATTTAGTTCAATTCATTAATTTTCCAACGCTAATGTTATAATTAACACTGTTTATCGTAATCATGTAGTTGAGATGGAAAGTAAACAATTTACAGTTAAGACCTATAAAAATAAAAAAATATATAAATACCGTGATTACTTCTAGATAGCAAATTACAATTTTCATTACTGGTGGCAACTCATTACACGAGGCTGTAAAGATGTCTGTCCGAGTATTCACGTAGCAATACGTACGCCACTGTTGCACTAATTCAATCCAAGACTTGTGCAACAATATTTTTTAACAATGACCTTAGGACATTCTTTTGCCAAATGTGCAACCAGGCTAGTGGGAGCAATCGCTGAAGTCCAGCCATCAACAAACAAACACCCCGGAGTGAAACCTGTGGAGGGCCCAGAGGTTAAATAATCCTGGTTAGGAGTACGCGTTGAGAATATTGTCTGGGGTGACCCAAAGGGGACCTAGTGGCGTAACTTCGAGGCCAGTTCCAATCCACCTGAGGGCTTGAATGGTCACACCTGAAATGGTAGAGGCCCAGGGGTGTCTAACGAGCTTTGACCTCCAAGGGGACAATGTTACTGAGGGCAAAGTACCAAAGTGAGACAGTCCGGAGGAGTACAGAAGTTCCAACCTATCATAATCGAAGCCCTGCGAGGCCAGTAACTTGATTTATAAAGCCCTGGTGATCTACGCAAAGGGTAGAAAACCAAAAACGCGAGCATCCTGGACGAGGGCCTGGATAGTACAGCCTGAGGGGTTGAATAAAACTTCCCGGTTGGGACAAAGCGAGGGGGCTGTTCCAAAGGGTTGTAGTCTGCAGAAGCAGCCTTTCCGCGTCGATGGCAAAGCTCTCGGGTGCAGACCCTGTCCCACTGAGACCTGGAGGATCTAACTTGAGATTATATAGGCCCAGGGGGGGGGGGTCCAACCCAGCAATCACAAACGAAGGGGGAGGGATAGATAGGGAAGTAAGCAATTACAACAGAATATAAATAAAAATAAAATAGCAACACGAGTTTTTTCCAATGCGAATGTAGTAGTATTAAATCTACCCTCTCAACATTAATTTTTTAAAATAACAGGAATAACAATAGGAATGTCGGTAATAGCAAAATGAATAATGGCTGCTTTGTCATGCTGGTAGCCTATTTCACAGGAAAAATGCGACAGAACGCTTAAAATGTCAATATTAGCTTTCACGGTGACCGAACGCAATGAAGCCTTCTCGGGCGATCGGGTGCGTGAGAATGACGTAATCCAATGTTTCGAAGACTATTCCTGTCTCCATTATCAGGGTTAATACAAGGATATGAAGAAAACATGAGTTATGAATATGTCTGCTTACTCAACTATTGTGCATATCCAGTTATCTTTGAACAGAAACCCAGACGATGGGGGCAAAGAAAGTCTTCAAAAAGTTGGATTACAACGAAATTCTCACACGCTTGAACGTCCGAGAAGACTTCACTGTATTTTCTTATATGATTTATGTGGGTATTTTGTTAACACCGATGTTTATATGTGCTAGGCAGTTTGTATTACTATTGCTTTACACGTTCATTAGCTCATCTAGAAAAGGTATATCTTTCAGATTTGTTCTAGAAGAATGATTGTAGGCTACTAGATATTATGTTACTGCAGTTATAGTATTAGAGATTATAACTTTAACGATAATCTTAAGGTTATTGGGACACATATTTTCAATCTGAATTTCACTAAATTTGATACCTATGGTGCCAATTTTTTAAAAAGATTCCAGCACTATCAACCTTTTTTTGTGTACGTGAAAGTAGGGCCGGGCAAGATATATCGACCTTTGAGGTTATATCGACATTTTGATATTGGTATATCGTCTGTATAATTAGATATTTAATGTACCAATAACAAAGGGCTTAGATAATTATCCGACTATTAAGAAGGGTGTTGCGTAAGCCCTTTCGAGGTCCCTGCTGTACAGTAATGCTACGGAGTGAAACATACTGAGATTGAAAAAAAATTTCCATGACACAATATGTGGAAAATGTGCATCCCACGCTAAAATTCCCATAACCTTTTATGGCCCAAATATGTTCCACTTCATGCAAAGCTGAAATCGATATTAAGAACATAAGATTTATTTGGTATAAAAATGAAAATTTTTAATAATATTTTCATACAATAATTTCATGGTCTAGGTAGGCATGAATTATTTCTAAACGTCCAAAGTTTACATCATGAATCTAAAAATAAATAATCGGCTTACCTGAGACATATCTTAGTATCCAGTACAGCCATTACATTCTCACGTTCATTCGAATACCTGTTAAGTCAGCTGCTAAACTACCTCATCACAAATAGTGACGATTTATCAACAGGCAAAAGTTTTTATACGAACCTCGTGTAAAGAATTCCAAACACATAGTCGGAAAAATTACAGACCTAATCTGATCACCGGAATACCGAATACACAGAATAAAAAAACTCATGCCAACTTTACAGAACCGAAGCCGCTTGTGAAAAGAAAAGTACGTAGAATTAAGTGGAACAAAAAAGTTTCCAACAGCTCCTCTCAGCATTTTGACCATTTATTCATCTGACGTAGTTCATTAGCTTATTAAAATATAGCAGATATTATGTGTGAGCAGAATTCACGTTCTAAAATGGCTTTGTCACAAACATTTCTTCTGTTTTTTAAACATAAAGTTTGGATTATAAATGTGTAAATAGTTTGAATGCCCAGCACCCATCTATCACTCACACGAAGGCCACGGATAATTTGTGATGGCTCTAACTTCCTTTTGTTGTTTTTATTTAGTGATGGAGGTGTCGGCACTATGGTAAGGTGAAAACAGCTGTTAATATCCTCACTGATGGGAAACGAGGACTCTTCCGCTGGTACAACTTGTCCAAGAAAATAATACAACTTATTTTATCGTTTCTAATATTATTCTTTCGTTGATATGGAATTATTTTAACATGGATTTCAATCTTTTGTTGTCTCAATTGATACGTTGTTTCCAAAAAAAAGTACTTAAAATTAACGCGTAATGGAGATTTCGCATTTTCGTCAGTCATTATCTGAAACCTACACAACGGATTTAAATAATATTTCGTACTGTGGATTTCCAGTAAACTTTTCGGATGAATTTCGTTTGTGTCAGTGTCTGTAGCAAATTGTCTAACTCCTGCTTAATATGAAGCATAAATTCAACATTTCTTTTCTGAAAACACTCATTGTCGTATAAAAGTGCTGATTTTCTCATATATTTAACTTCATTGATACGGTGAATATGTATTGAAATGTAATGAAACAGTTTAGTAACTGTAGTGTAGTTTTGTTTTCAAAATTATAGTTTTATCTTTTAAAATATTTTGTAAACATGTGCAGAGTCTACATTAAATTGGAGCAAATTTTTCAACTTTTACTTAATGAATATGCTAATAATCACGCAACTCCCCATGCCAGTTAATGCATTAGCTAAAACCCTAAATTAAAAATTTATGCTTACGAGTATGTGTGTGTGTGTTGGCTTTTAGCTCGAGAACGGATGAATTTATTTCTTGCAAACTTGACATTATGTTTCTTTGAGGCCAGGGAGAGATATCAGAAAGGTCAATACTCCAAAAAAACATCTCCTGAGTTTGATTTCCGGGGAAGGTGGTTTCTGTAGCTCAAAAGTTCGGAAATATTCTCAATAAAAGAACGACGCCAAGACCAATAACAAAATGACTAACAAAATTTTGAACAATATGACCTGATTATAACGATGACAATTATGGTCACTGAAACGTCGGTAATACAGCTGTTAACTCGAGAATATTTTATTAAATATGCTTTAATATGTTTAAGTTATGAAGATGGCTGTCTTCTGGGTTGTCGTGCTTTGTACTCCGGCACAAGTCTACTTACTACTGCATTAAAATATTTCTGTCATTGTTTGTAAAAGATATAATCATTTTTTTAAATAACAGTTTTTGACTTCAATATGGACTACATATAACGCACCGATTTTTTCTACGTTTCTAAAATATTTCCAATTTGAATTTCCTGTAACCTATTTGTTATAAAATTAAGTCCAAGAAGGATTCGTTTCACAGCTCTCGGTTGCACCAAGTCTACAAAAAATTCCATAATTTGTTTCAGAGATTAGACGGAGATACGTGAGTTTTCACAAACCGCTCATTAACAGAAGAAATGCTTCCTGAACCACTGGTTGTCCGGTGTGTTGCAGTTTTCGTCCAAGACACTGACTGTGTCTGTCCTTCGCCTCCAGGTACGAGTCAGTGACCGAGAGAATTCTGTGAGGCCATCAGAGGAACGGCGACAGGACGAGATGATGGATTATTATTTACTGTATCTTTTAGATTCCCGGCGTAAAGCGAGCACCCGCCGAGACAAGTAGGTATATAAGAGTTGTGAACAGGGCGAAAGTCTGGCTTTCTTACGCCTGAGTCGTGACCACGAATATTTTTACCCAAGTCGCAATCATTATTACCACTTCCACCACTAAACCACTGGGACAAGAAATGTTGATATCAGAGTAACACGAGGTGAGAACTTGGAAGACGCATTTGAAAACCCAACACCTGCAAAAAAATGTCCTGTGTTTTTATCTAAGCCGCAGACCGCCAGCCCCTCTTGAGTGTGAGGCTCAAGGTTTTTAGCAACACGCTATGTTGTTGCAAGGCGAAAAGTGACTTGGTGTTTCTCAACCAGTAGAATGAGACTCTTTCGAGTGCAACTGAAGACGAATATTATTTTGCAAGACTTGAGGTTCTCACAGCGGTGAATATGAAGATTTCTGTCTTCTGGGTTATTGCGCTGTGTAGTCTGGCTGATGTTTACCAACGTTTCGGAGGTCATACTGCCTCCATCATCAGGACGATAAGTATGAAGATTTCCGTCTTCTGGGGTGTTGTGCTGTGTAGTCTGGTCGATGTTAACCAACGTTTCAGAGGTCATACTGCCTCCATCATCAGGGCGGTGATTATGAAGTTTTCTGTCTTCTGGGTTGTTGCGCTGTGTAGTCTGGTAGATTTCCACCAACGTTTCAGAGGTCATAATATTATTTCATTGTATCTGAGCCGCAGACCGTCAAAGTCAAAATGGAATATTCTTTTAAACGCTCCCAAGTATTTGATTTGAAAATGGTAAAAATACTATCTATCATGACAAACTTTAACATGTGAAGGCTGTATTATAGCTCAGACCTTTATTCGCCGGTTTCTCACCACAGAGGTCTGTGTTAGCGACAAGGGAAATTCATATTGGACTTCGTGGTCCTAGGAGAGATTCTGTCTGAGTCCTTCGGTAGTCCCCGGCCAATATAATTCCACCACCGCTGCATATTTACTCGTGGATCATATGGGGGATGGACAATGGACTTGTTAACGAGTGAAGTACCACAGACACACAATCTCACCCCGTCACAACGGTAACAAAGTAGACATGTAAACCCACATCGTTGTACGTATTACAAGAACTTTATATTTAACATAGACTGCATGAGATGCTTGACTCCAGTCCTAGCAAATGACGAGTTGTAACCGCCTAGACAAACAGTGACGGTTCCGTAGTAACATTTATGCTCTAATGTAAATTCATCTCCAACTCCGAGACATTCCCATCGCTTCCCAAGTAGTAAAAGCCTAAGGACAGAATATTCTACTCACAAAGTTAAGTATTTTTATTTATTTATAATTTATTCATTCCATTGATTTTTGATTTTATATTTCGTTCACTTTTATATACTTATTTAGTTATTTATTATATATTTCGAAATAGTTTATTTAATTACGTGTTTGTTTAAATATTTATTTATTAATTCAATAATCAATTAAATGTAACGTAATTTATTTATTTGGTTCTTATTTACTTACGCAGATATTTGTAATATTCTTCGAAACTATGTGCACGATTTATGTATCTGGCTGTAATATGCAAATATGCAAAGCATAATGGGGTATGAGAAATGCAAACAAAATTGTGTAAAATTTGACGAGTATAAAGATGATTGTCTTGTAATAATCACCCTGATAATGGAGGCAGCAAGCAGCTGTGAAACACCGGCAAAGTTCAACCAGACTACAAGACGCAGACAACTTTGGAGACCAATGCTTATCCGGAAGGTAAAACATAGAAGCGTATCTTAACAGAAAATGAATTTGAGAGTGTGGTGTAGTGGTGAACCTTTGGTGTAAAACCACTGTCCCTGCGTTTGGCTAACAATTCTCATGACTCACAGTTCTGTCATCGTATATAATTCTTGCTACTTGTTATTCTCAACACTAAAGTTAATTATATTCTTTAGAGAAAACCCAAACATGGAAACTCACAGACATTAAAACTGACGTCGTTGGTGATGAGAGGTGCTTGTTAAAAAACTTAAGTCTGCCTTCTAGAAGACAATGAGTCAGAGATCATTACAGTAAAGACTCACAGTGTACGTACGTAATAATCGGAATGATTTTTAAGATTCTGTGTGAGAGTTAAGCTGTCTGTTGATAATAAAGTAAAAAGTTCACACCAGAAATTGGTGTGTAAGGGCTACAGAAATATTAGCTATAAGTTACGTTTATAGAATTTCTGTAGAATTTTTTAAACGAAATCAGACGGAAAGGGTTTCTAAGATTGTTTCTGGATCTGTCAGTAATAGAACAATTTCAATAGTAGGTCTCTACAGATGAGAACAAGAAAATGTTTATTTTAATAGACTATACTTTTGCCCGATGAGCGTCGAATTATGTGTCCTGAGTTCGACTCCTGTGAGGTCGGTTCTTGCTGCACGGAAACAAAACACGATAGTAGAACGGCCAGGAGATTACAGGATCTAAGGTCACAAACCGCAAATTGTTCTGGGCTCGAGTCTCGGTGAACGTGTTGGGTTCAGGCATAATAATTTTGTCTTCAATATCCAAAGATAGGTTTCAAACGATTAAGCCTATGATAAGCATTCGGGCAATAAATATTGACAAGAATTGTGAGCATTTGTCAAATTTCCAATAGTAACACTGCAAAAACTCTACTAGTTTATCTACAAATTGAAATGTTGACACAAATATACGGCATGCTTCAGCTACTGTCTGTACGAATTCTAACGTAACTCAACCGAAAAAATATAATACTAAAAAGTTTCGTTTCTTATGGGTCTTTCAATATATACGAAGAAAACTATATTATTTTCGTCAGTGTGAAACTCACAGACAAACAGTCAAATAATATATTTGCTTCCGAACGTTAAGAGTGGTTTGGGAGCCTATTCTGTTCTGAATGAGATTCTTCGAAGTTTTCTTCAATTCCTCCACACAACTGCCAAGAAAATACCTTAATTAGGCTATGGTTGCTACGTTCCACAACTTTTAGAATTCAATGTTTATTTAACAGTTTTGTCCTGAATTCGACGGTAGTGAACGTCTCTTAAGTATCGGTGCAATGTCCCATAAGTCTGTCACCTTCAAACTAATCTCCAGAGAGAATCCATTGGGCCTACAATGCGTGGCGTTTAACCAATTAAAGCCAAAACTCATCTAAATAATATTCAATAACTAATTATATACCTCAAAGTAAACACCACATGTTTCTATCGCAAAGTCCAATTGGTTAAGGCTGTTTAAAGAAATATTCCCTGTTACGCTGAGAATTATACAAAACACATGTAAGAAAATGCAGTGTTACTGTTTGTTATAGCAGATGATGTAAAGCCTACTATTCAGATTTAAAGGTTAAAAGGGAACACACACAGCGGAAACCAATTGCATGAAGTCTTTCATAAAACTGGACACTGTGGTTTCAATGAAAAACGCTGTTGTTTTAAATTGGAGGTCACACGCAGAGCTACATATAGCGATGGATGGGCAGATGTTGTGTCGTGGTACTGAGCCAAAAGGTTTCCTAGAATTAGGATTTGAGGTTCTCACGGAAGTCAGCCATCTTCGATTTCCTATAAGTTTAGTTTCGCTGGAAATACTGCCGTGGAGCATACCATACCAACCGAAGCCTCTCTTTTGAAGTAGTCTGTGTCCTTCGTGAACTACACGTAAGATGTCCCTAAAGAAGACCGATTCAGCTCGTAGGAACACCAACACTTTTCCTCGTTTGCAGTTTAATTCTTTAGCAATGTACGATATACTCGCAGCGTTGACCTAACGTATCCAATTTCGTCTTTTCCTTCCGACGTTATCACCACCGGAGGAACAAATCATTCCCCTTGTAAAATGACTGTCGATCAGCAAGAAACTATTTGCATTGAACATCAATATTGTTTTCTTCACGTATCAAGACACTTCCGTGTTAAGACGTGGGTTTACTGACTCCATGGAACAGTGTCTTTTGGAGCTGACAATCGCTCAGCTAGCCAATAAGTCGATATATGATGTGAAGCTTTCACGAGGGCTTTCATTAATAAAGTCTTCTCGGGCTATCAGCAGTGTTAGTTGGTGATCGATCACAAACTAACACTGCTGATAGCCAGAGAAGACTTTATTAATAGTCAATAATTCCTTTAAGAGTAAGCAAGTTTTACCATGGTACCTTTTACGGAAAACAGAAAACAACATACAACCGTACTAAACTTTCTTTGTGATGATAAACAACGAAGAATTGGATATTTACTTGTGATATTTCTATGATGTCATGTTACAAACACGACTACTGGTCGTACGAATACCATTTAAATCGAACATATATCTATATTATCCTTCTGAACACTAAAATGTACGTCAACATCGAATGATTGCAATGGATATTAAAATATTCTGATGCCCACAATGCATCTCGCTCTGTGGTGGTAACCATTAGCGTTAAAGTCGACGTAGGCCTACGTTGTGTTGCAGTCGTGTTCTGGATTATAGACCTAGACTCATTTCCATTGTAGAGGTACAGGTGTATTAAGATATAATTTCCCTTAAATTTAAGAATAGTAATCTAAATGTAAATTGAGTACAAGTACATGTCTCCTTCACAGATCGCATTTACGTGTTACAGGCATCTGTCAAGACCCGCCTTCCTAATCATAATTAACAGCCACATGGCGTTTGGGCACAAAATGAAATTTAATCAAACGGCCAGTTAAGATTTTCTTTATACCAAAATGATTTCTTTTTTAAAATCGTGACCAGATTCTTTTATACTCATAAGACGATTATCCACTTTTTATTGAAGTAACAATTGACGCTGGCATATTGAAACACAAGGCTTTCAATCTGCTATTTTACATATGCTCCGCTCTTGAATAGAAGCTTGTACTTACGGCAGACCGTAGCATGCAACAAGCATTGCTATTTGCGCTACGGAAGCGAGAAAAAAGCTAATATACGGGAACCCTTCTCAGTCCATCTCCAATTACATGTGCTATTGATACTTTGCTCTTTAGTACTTGTAGTCTTCTAACACACATGTTTTAGTTTTGAAATGGACGGTTTCTCGGAATGATACAATAACAAATCAAGGAGGATTAGACGGGTGATTAAGTCAAGAAAATGAGATGGACGGGACATGTAGCGCGCATGGATGGGACAAGAGGTGTGCCCCGGGTATTGGTGAGAATGCCTTTCAAATATAATCCTACATCCCTTCGGATGTCGCAACCATCTCGTCGCCAGTACCCATGATCTTCTTCCAGTCTCATTCTAGCCTAATTTACTGGCCTACAGACCTCAACCTTTAAGTTGAATCTACGTCGTTAAACACATAAATCAATGTACTTAATGATTCTTATTTTTACTTTTAGGTCAATACAATTCTTTTGATAAAACCCCTTTCTACAGACTACTCTGTATTAATTTCATCTTGCTTGATCTGTTCGCGAACTTCCCAATCTGCTCACCGATCCAACAGAAACAAATGTTTCTTTTATTTTTAGGCTCTGACATTCCTTTTGGTCTAACAGGTATAAAGTATGTTTTGTTGTTATTTGTCTAACTGATTACACAGGCATAGCGGCTATCATCTAGTCAGATGGAACATCAAATTTAAGTTAAAGCATAAACAAAACGTAATCTTTCGTCACAATTAGAAGCAGCATTTCGATACAAAACCAAATTGGTGTAGAATTTGTCACATAAATTATATAAAATATTTTAATGTCTTCTGTTTCGTACACAGGAATGGACGATCAGTTATATTTTATTGGCTATGACACTGATTACTGATTGCTACTCCGTAAAAAAAAATTTTACGAATACACAGGGTTTTACGCGTTGATTGATGGATTCTTTTAGAGTTATCAATGTCCTCATAACAAATTGAGTGTGCTATCCCTTTTAAAAACGAGCAGGTGCAGCTTCGTCTGATAAATTAATTGGCATTGTGGGCGTTCATGTCAGAGACACAATACAAATTATCCCGCACGTTAACTTATCGGGGTACGGGATTTTTATAGCTCGTGTTCAGTGACGTGTTGTTCTCCGCGGACCTCCTTCTGGGGTAAGGGAAACGATATTCTGGGCATTCTAAAACAATGAATCGTTTTAAAATAAAAAAGGAAATAAATCTTCTTCCAGTCTCATTCTAGCCTAATTTACTGGCCTACAGACCTCAACCTTTAAGTTGAATCTACGTCGTTAAACACATAAATCAATGTACTTAATGATTCTTATTTTTACTTTTAGGTCAATACAATTCTTTTGATAAAACCCCTTTCTACAGACTACTCTGTATTAATTTCATCTTTCTCATCTAACTTGATCTGTTCACGAATTTCCCAATTTGCTCACCGATCCAACAGAAATAAATGTTTCTTTTATTTTTAAGCTCTGATCTTCCTTTTGGTCTAACAGGTATAAAGTATGTTTGGTTGTTATTTGTTTAACTGATTACACACGCATAGCGGCCATCAACTAGTCAGATGGAACATCAAATTTAAGTTAAAGCAGAAACAAAACGTAATCTTTCGTCACAAATAAAAGCAGCATTTCGATACAAAACCAAATTGGTGTAGAATTGGTCACATAGACTGATATAAAATATTTCAATGTCTTCTGTTTCGTACACAGGAATGGACGATCAGTTATATTTTATTGGCTATGGCACTGATTACTGATTGCTACTCCGTACAATTTTTTTTTTACGAATATACAGGGTTTTACGCGTTGATTGATGGATTCTTTTAGAGTTATCAATGTCCTCATAACAAATTGAGTGTGCTATCCCTTTTAAAAACGAGCAGGTGCAGCTTCGTCTGATAAATTAATTGGCATTGTGGGCGTTCATGTCAGAGACACAATACAAATTATCCCGCACGTTAACTTATCGGGGTACGGGATTTTTATAGCTCGTGTTCAGTGACGTGTTGTTCTCCGCGGACCTCCTTCTGGGGTAAGGGAAACGATATTCTGGGCATTCTAAAACAATGAATCGTTTTAAAATAAAAAAGGAAATAAATCAGAGTGGACCAAAAAATTTTCCCTGAAAGAGGGAAATCTAAAAACGTTTCGTATGTTAATAACTAAAAATATTGTCTTCTTATTAGCTTTTGAATTTCAGTATTTATACCTAGTGAATGAATCAGCTAACTCCATTGTAAATTACTCATCACAAAAAGGTATAATTTGTAGACCTACCCTAATCTAAGTCAGTAACTGTATTATCATCAATACATTCTATTTACACCAGATACATTTTATTATCTTTCTATCAAACTCAACATAATCTAAACCCCTCTCTTGTTTTGAGTTGGTGGTCTTGTGAAGCCGTGTAGAACTAAAGATGGGCTTAATCCCTGAAGATTAAGACAGCATGTCCCTCCGAAAGTTTGTACCCGCCTACAAAGTTCACACGTCGTGATAAGACAGAACTCCACAATCCACATCCTCACAATCATTAGAACCAAAAATATTGTTTCCCTTCTTGAGAATTTCTAATCAAGATTTGTTACGAATGTGTTAAAAATCTATATTTTGTCAGGTGTCATTTTGTATAGGCTACGCTTTTGATGCTGTTTGTAACAGTTATTAAGGAATATCACAATCGTCAATTTAATACAAAATTTGATTCCACACCCTTCTCTCAAGGTTAAGTCAATCAAAATTATAGGTGATCATAAATGCAGATTTCGACAAAATATATCAGATACTCTGTATTCGTCAGATACAAGTACTGAAAAAGGAAACATTGTTATAGAATGGAATAAGACATCAGATATCGTCGAAGCTAGCGGACGAATCTACTCTGTGTACTTGAGGTGGCGCGGTCAGTGCATTTCTTTTGTTTGGGCGTTCAGTCAGACAAGCTCCTCGGTGCAGTCAGCATTACACTATCGAACAAGTGACTCGCTCCTAGCCTTCCCCTGCGACCACTGTACCACGTGTCACATGATGACTCTCTACTAACGTGTAGGCCTATTTGTAAATAAACTCAGCTCAGATAAATTAAACTGAATTGAAAATCAGCTACATGCCCAATTTGAACGTATCTATAATATGATCCTTATAGGTAAAGGTCTGTGTGATGTATTTCATAATGAAAACGTTCTGAAAGACATACTTTATCGCAATTATTTTAAATTTCCTTTATTTTACTGGGGGATACTGGGAACGACCCGTTCTTCAAGTGCCTGAGCACTGCGGGTCCCAACTTTTCGTTGGCTTTGACGTATTAGACATTCGGTAGGACTCCTTGGACGAGGGATCGGCCCGTCGCAAGGCCTCTACCTGTACACAGGACAGCACAACACAGAAAAACATCCATGGCTTGAGTGGGATTCGAACCCACGGTCCCAGCGACCGCTGCGTACCCCCCTTTATAATATAAAGGTCCAAGGAATGTACTGGAACTGATCGGGAGACACCAGCTTCCGCTCTATGCTTATATTAATTTATTGGGCCAAATGTTAAATATGAAAAACAAAGAAATCTTGTAATTGCTAGTAAAGAAGTTGGTTTATACGTAAAAGCAAACAAAACTTAACAGGCTACGTGATCATTTGTCGTCACCAGAATGCATGGAAAAATATAGGACTTGGCCAAGTTCGAATGGATATTTGAGAACGACAATCACAAACGTTAGGTTGACAGTCCGTCCACACAACAATTTCTGATTACAGTTTTAATGCTTATCAAGAATAAACTACATGTTTCGACCTTAATCGGTCATCTTGATCTTTAAGTATTCGAACTAACGGATATGAATGCTAAAGTAAAAATCAAGATTGCATTACGGAAGAAGTTGAGACCAGATTAAATTAGAGAGGTCCAAGGTACCATCATTTTCTATTGTTTAATGTTACTAGGTGAGTTGGAAGTATAATATTAAAACAAATTTAAAGTGGTGTATTTTGTTGACTTATCAACCTGCTCAGGTTAAACTCATGGCGGGTTCTTCTAAACACGAAAATTAACCCTAACAATTTTTCTAAAAGGAAAGAGTTTGTTGAATAGCTGAGCGACCATTAGATACTTAAGAGGGATGAAAAATATCACTAAAATATAATAAATATCGGAAGTTGTTTCTAAAAATTATTTCATTTGCAGACATCGTCTGAAAACGTACTGATACAAAGCTAGAAATGTCAGTGGGGATAAGAGGGGATTTTTCCCACTAAAATATTTCTTACTGCATGCGTTAAAAAGTGTGCACGCTAGCCTTACCTCAACTGCACATTCAGCTCCATTACAGTCTGGACTCTTCGTTTTGAAACAGAGGCAATCAACATGTTCCGAGGCGTTGCACGAAGTGTCTTTTACACTAGATTCACTTCACATAACGACATTTCAAACCACACAGGATATAATACACAAAATGATACGTAATTATACACTATTTAACATTTACTTATTAACATTTTCGACACAAATATCACAGGTTATGAGAAACAAGTCATTTCACGGCAATGTCACTGTCTTAGCTAAGATTCTTGTTTGTCTACTTTCAATCGGGTAAATTCGGCGGACAGATCGGCAATTATCGGTGTATCCATACAATAAGGGACGATGAACAGAACAGCCATAGAGGAAGCAATACAGGAGAGGTCACACGTTATGCGCAAGCAGTGTTTAGCGCAAGAACCGTTCAGAAATTTACATTTCTGCCGAGGGAAGTAATTGAACAAGATTACTCCAAAATAAAATACCGGTACACATATTTTCCAAAAGCCGCTCTGATCATCGTATTGACGTAAACGTTTATTTATTGATTAAAAATGTAATAGCTTTACATAATACATTCAATCCGGAAAATACTTTTTTTTATTTACTTTACCAATCTTCATATCAACTAATTATTAAAACCAAAGTTCGAGATTCAGGCTTGTCATATATTATCTTCTTAGGTAACAAAATTTGTGAACAATAACCAGTTTCCTGTTTAAAAAAATTGATTTGAGCTTTATTAGTGAGCTTTAGATCTGAATACGTGTACAAAAATTCAATTTTACTGACAATTTTTACTGTAAACCCTAATCTGGAAAAGCAAGTCTCTGTGGAGGAAATTATTTACATTTCTTGTGTATATTTCGCACGAAATGCGTTGTATGAACGTATAATTCTAGGAAAGAAATCTGAAAATAGCTCCGACCTGACACAACGTTTAATAAATCATAATGATGGTTTAGAGTGACAAGGAAGTGCTCTCAGTGTTACTTCCTCGAGCTCTGAAGAGCTTCCTTCAAGGTGAGAAGCAGCTGACAGGTGCTGGAAAGGCATAGCTGACAGTAGATCAGTTTCCTGAGAATCGAGAGGAACGCGCCCATCACGGGATATGTAACAGCAGGAGAAACATAGACGAATACAAAATTTTGATTGGGAGAACTTGAGGAAAGGGCCATTTGGGACATCTGGGAGAAGATTGCAGAATAAAACTAAAACGCATATAATATAAAACGGTTTAGCTTGTATTAACTGGACTCGTCTAAAACCGTGTAGCTCTAATCAACTATCAGTATCTGACCAACCAGCTTCTATTACACTTATAACAGTACTGAACAATTCGTAGCGAACAGAGGCTTTTAATTGTATATTATATCATCAGTAACCCACGTTTATGCGGATTTGTCATAACAGTTTTGTACTGTCGTGGTAACTTTTACGGACTATAGGAATTGACATATCTTTACAGAAATTAAAATTTTAGGTTCAAAATTAAAAAGTTTGTATCTGTAAATCCAGAGCATTCATGTAAAATATTAACCATCGTATGGCCCAGATCAGGTATAAATGACAAAACTCTTGTAATTACGGTGATAAATTCTTCATAAAGGGAAATTTTATCACGTTTTTAACAGAACTGAATTCCATTCAGCCTACTGTTTAATGTCTGAGACCCCCACTGAGTAAATATTTCCTCTGGGATAAATTGGCCGGAGCGTGCAATTGACTACTCACTTTCCGTTTAGTTACGAGGTTTGTTGTGACAAATTTCATAGTGCAGCTGTACATATTGGCGTGATACTTTACGTTTAATGTACAAAGAAACAATTCCGACTGTACTGTATGTACTAATGATCTGTTTCTGCTTGTGACGTGAATTAGGTTGAACTTTCAAGTACATAATTTTAGTTTTTGCTCAAGATATATTTTTCATCCTGTTGAGTAGCATTATATGGTTGTAAGTCTAGTTTGTAGCGAATTCAATTTAAAATATTAGTACGCAATAATCTCATCATTTTACTACGTACTGATCTCTGAGCGGGACAGTTGTGCTCAGTTAAACTTGCCATTAGATAAAAGTTTGATGAAATAATAACACCTTAGGTTTATCGTTCACAATTTTATATACTATTTACACATTACATCACCAACATTTTATATTTACAGACAGTTTATATTTACAAAATATGAAATCATGCTTTAAAGTATCATTCTTTATTGATACCAACTTCACTCATTCGCGTTCATGGTACAGTAAAGTACAGGCTACTGTAGACCCACTCACACTTGCAGGCACTCCGTTAACACGTGCAGGAAGGATCCCCCTTGCAACGATAACTACGTCACAAATACACAAGTTCTTATGCGAAATATATACATATTTGCCTACACATAAATTTTACAGAATCATGTTTGGTTTTGTGACATTTTTCCTCCTATAAATTATTAAAAGTTACGAAGAAATTAATTCTGTACTTCTATAATTCTCTCTATTTGATTTTAATCAAGTTTGTGACAACAGTAATTCCAGAATTAAGAAAATAATTCATGTTCTCATGAGTAAGATGGCAATCAATCAATTCCTTAGACGAGGCAGTCACTTTAATATCAATTAAAATCAAATTCGAAGATGAGAAAACTGACTGACGAAAAACATAAATGCGTATCTGCTTAAAATTTCAAATAATTTTCAAACAATATAATCGACTCGTTTAATGCTCTGTATGTTTTACAGAATGATGCAAAATATCCATCCTGCTTCATGTTATTCTATAAAATATAGTTCACTTCAATAGAATTAGAATAATATGTTAGAAAATATACATATTAGAAAGTTTATCGAAACGTATCGGGATCACAGTGGTAATAACTACGTTATAATTTTATCTATGACAGACTTTATTTTTGTTGAAACAAAATATGATGTGACATTTTAGCTTACTTTCCTGTCTTATGGAAAGTACGTATGCTAATATGATCTCAATTAAGTATGTGTTCCAACCCTTTCAATTTTGAACCAATTCGCCGATTTACCGTTGGCAAAACGACATATGGCATATGAATCATAGAGTTCCTAAACTTTATATCTGCGACGTAAAGACATTTTTTTAATCTCCAGATAAGGTGAGAGGGCAAAAAGGTTGGTTGTGTGGCCACGGCAATCGCCGAGTTTCACTTCTGTGGAATAATCG
>NW_019059892.1:407815-438646 GCF_000696155.1 Zootermopsis nevadensis
AATCTTTGGCGTTTGACTGTAGTTTCCGGGACAATACAACACACACCTGGAATTTTTCAATGTACCATTAATTCTTGGCGTTATAGGATTCAGTATCCATTCATAATAACGAAGCACATTTTCAGAAACTTCTGTAAACAGTCTGTAAAAAATTAAAGCGACATTCTGTTGGACTTCAATAAATAAGTGAGGTTCTAAAATACGACGTTATTTGTCTCATTTGAATCACTAATATATCCCTTTCTCCCTTACAAAATATTTGCAATCAAGTATTTAGAGGTTTGATTTTATAAGTCTGGCCTATATATGTATACATATTAAATTAAACTTTCTGTACTGATTATATAATAATATGTTTTCAAACTTTACGAATTTTAATTCTGTTTTACCGAAATATTTTAGGGGCATATTTTTAGGGTCTCCGAAACATGACTATGGACACCGTAAGCATGCATAATGAAGGCAATATTTTCTGTGGAACACAGCAACCTAAATACATATTATTAAGTTATAATAATTTAGCGCTTAATTTAACTGCAATAGATTTAATCGTAACTTGCTTATGTCAGAGTGATAAAGAATAATTAGAACTGTTAATTAAGATTAGATTAGCAAGAGATCCAAAATCAACACTGATGTATTTTATGTATTCTGAAATATACGAAATTGAAAACAATATTATTCGTGGAATAAAATTATAAATTTTTAAAATACCTTAATTATTGTGTCTAAAGACAAAAAATGCTAAATTAAATTGAATAACGTTTCATACAACCATAGTTTTGGAATTACTTTGTAAATTTTAAGGTCTTTAAGATGTTTTTAAGATACAGTAACAATGCTTTGATATGTCAAATGATTCAAAATTCAGATACCTGATACTGCAGTATATAAACAGCGTAAATTGGAGACTATTACTGTTTTGTCCATATTTGCCACAATATAACTAATGTGTTTAAACAATACGCAGATATATTTTTGTAAGATTGAAACCAGTTTCTCATTTATGATCTGAAGTTTTCGCGGCGATTAAGTATAATAAATTATTCTCGTGCTACTAGCCGTGTCGGGTGGTATAATGGAGAAAACACTATTTCTCAATTAAACCACCTGGCATTTCTGGTAGCCCGAGAAAAATTCAATGTACAATTTCCCATCATTATCATAACTGACGTACAACTGTTATAAATAAATTTACATTTGACCCAAAAGTCTGTAAGTATAATGTATTAACAGATAATATTAAATAAGAATAAAGCATATTTACCATAGAATATACAATTTTACGTTCCATGTAAATATCTGGTGTTAATTTCTTCTGTAGTGCAGACCCTCAGATTTAAGAAGGAAAGTTTACATTTTAACATATTCTTTTCGTATAAATATGCATGAGTTACATTGTAGGTTAAAATCTGGATATCTGTAACGTCAGTATCATTGGTGGCCAATAGACTTTAATGTTGTTGTAGGGTTATCAATTTCAATTTCAATCCATATACGTTCATATTATCAACGTTTTGATTTCAAGTTCTGATTTTTTAATTGTCGAAAAAAGGAAGGAGAAAATGGTGTAAAAATGTGAAGTTATCATAACTCATCTTTATTGAGTTCATTTTACTAAAAGATCTTAGAATAAATATTTACCTTCTAAACAGATCCATCCTTGGGTACCATCTACAAAAGGTACACATCTGACTACGCATACAAACATCTACATCAGCCAGCAGTATGTAATGTACATTCATATCTTTGGTTTAATATTCAGTTTGCGCAATTGATTTTACTTGGAACTTTAGATTTTTAGAACCTATATTAGACTCGAATCTTTCACGGCGACTAAAAGTGATAGAATATTCAGCCACGTAAATTCGTCTCTGTCTGCTCCGTCATGGAATAGTCGAGGATCTGTAATGTACCCTGGTGAGACAGAGATAGGTCCCGGACGCTAGACTCCTGATACGGACTAACACTGCGCATGCTCAAAACGAATGTCATCACTTTAAATCTGTTGCTTAAATTATCAGTCTCTTTGGCCATTCAAATGTAATTAAAATGCGCACTAGCTACAGGAAGATTAATTTCATACCAGATCATTTTCTGGTACACACTACATGCTACAGACCACTGTTTTCCTCAGTCTCAATACTGGTAGGCTATCAACGTAATAAATTGTTCCATTTTAATGTGAGATGGAAAAACATTGTTACTTTAAAAATTCTTGCACGACAGAGATCTCTACTCTCCAAGAAGGCGACGTGATAGGCATCGAACTATAATCTACAGAATTCCGCTGATGAAACAGCAAGGTCCGAGAACTGTGTAACCATTTTACGATGTAACAAATGTTTCATCTCTCTATTTGTACTTCTTACAAATCAGAATATCCATCGGGCCATTCCTTTACTTGGGAAGACGAAACACATTAAAATGTGTTCGTCATATCTGAAAATCATACTTGTGACTGGGACATCAGAACACACCTCAGCACTGGGGGAGTTCAGTTCCTGGTTTCTGCAGCCGCAGGGGGCGACAGTTGCTTGGAGACTAGGTGGTACGGACTGTATCGCTGTTGCAGCCCGCTCATCCCTGGGAAGATCGGCCTCGGTAGCCGGAGCTCCGCGGGTGACGACGACGAGGATGGAGACGGTGACCCAGAGGAACTAGAAGAAGAGGTCGCTGTCGGCGGCGGTGTCAACTGAGGGTGCGAGTGAGCGTTGGGAGGGGGAGGGGGAGGCGGTCCGAGAAGTCCCGGTGGCAAACTGGCGTGCATCGATGCTGGCGAAGACCACGGCGATGACGTCTGTCCTCCACCGCCGCTTGTCCACAGGTGAGCAGGAAGAGGCATGGGGAGTTGGCCCTATATTAGACTCGAATCTTTCACGGCGACTAAAAGTGATAGAATATTCAGCCACGTAAATTCGTCTCTGTCTGCTCCGTCATGGAATAGTCGAGGATCTGTAATGTACCCTGGTGAGACAGAGATAGGTCCCGGACGCTAGACTCCTGATACGGACTAACACTGCGCATGCTCAAAACGAATGTCATCACTTTAAATCTGTTGCTTAAATTATCAGTCTCTTTGGCCATTCAAATGTAATTAAAATGCGCACTAGCTACAGGAAGATTAATTTCATACCAGATCATTTTCTGGTACACACTACATGCTACAGACCACTGTTTTCCTCAGTCTCAATACTGGTAGGCTATCAACGTAATAAATTGTTCCATTTTAATGTGAGATGGAAAAACATTGTTACTTTAAAAATTCTTGCACGACAGAGATCTCTACTCTCCAAGAAGGCGACGTGATAGGCATCGAACTATAATCTACAGAATTCCGCTGATGAAACAGCAAGGTCCGAGAACTGTGTAACCATTTTACGATGTAACAAATGTTTCATCTCTCTATTTGTACTTCTTACAAATCAGAATATCCATCGGGCCATTCCTTTACTTGGGAAGACGAAACACATTAAAATGTGTTCGTCATATCTGAAAATCATACTTGTGACTGGGACATCAGAACACACCTCAGCACTGGGGGAGTTCAGTTCCTGGTTTCTGCAGCCGCAGGGGGCGACAGTTGCTTGGAGACTAGGTGGTACGGACTGTATCGCTGTTGCAGCCCGCTCATCCCTGGGAAGATCGGCCTCGGTAGCCGGAGCTCCGCGGGTGACGACGACGAGGATGGAGACGGTGACCCAGAGGAACTAGAAGAAGAGGTCGCTGTCGGCGGCGGTGTCAACTGAGGGTGCGAGTGAGCGTTGGGAGGGGGAGGGGGAGGCGGTCCGAGAAGTCCCGGTGGCAAACTGGCGTGCATCGATGCTGGCGAAGACCACGGCGATGACGTCTGTCCTCCACCGCCGCTTGTCCACAGGTGAGCAGGAAGAGGCATGGGGAGTTGGCACGGGGGTGGCCCACCGCGACTAGGACTACTCAAAGCATACATCTGCGGTGGCCCCACGGGTGGACCAGCGCCGTTCATCAGAAGGGTGTGCAGTTCGGCGGGCGAGTAGGACGGTCCTCCCGTTCGACCCCACATCTGTAGGTGGGCTCGTGCCTTCTCCATCATGGCGGCGGAGAAGAGGCTGTTGTTGTTCTCCGCGTCCAACTCGGAGTAGAGTCGCAGCGGAGACCGCAGGAAGTGTTGCTCCATAAACATGGCGTCCATCGGGTCCCTGCGCAAATACGAGCATGCTGATGTGAGTGTGGCTAAGCAATTATGCTCCTGAGGTTTTAAACCTGCAGTACCTGACGGCTTCTTTATCACTGAAACCTACCAGGGCTTTTGTGTGAGACTTCGTAATAACGGTTTGACTTCTACTGCTCTCCTTACTTGCATTAGTATGACCTTTAATCTACTTTTGCAGTGTAGCCTACAATTAAATACAGGTTTGTGCTGTCATCACATTTGTGTGTCTGTGCGCATGACAGATCTAATGACGTTTGAAGTACGGAATATCTGACATTTTTACGACACCTCGAGGGACAGTCGCACTTTTATAATATTTACTTTACTGCTGTATCAATGCCTCGAGGGACAGTAGCACTTTTATAATATTTACTTTACTGCTATCAATAAAAAAAACTTGATGGGAGAATAATATTAAAATCGATCTGAAAGAAATGGGATAGTAGGGCGTGGACTATATTTATCAATCCCAGGATGGGATAAGTGATGGGTTCTTGTCAACACTATCATAAACCATCGGGTTCAATAATAGTGGGGTAATTTTGACATGCTGGGAAATTATTTGCTTGTCTAGAAGGATTCTGCACGATGGGCTTATTTGTTGATTATAACTATTGATACACTGGATCTAGGCATGTGAAATTTTGAGTTTAGAAATAGATCTAGACCATCGATATGCCTACAATTTACGCACGAAACACTTTCATAATTTTAGGCTACGGTAATAATTCGTGATCTAAGAGATATTTGGAGTTGTATCTGACAAATTTAGCCTAGTAGACATTTGTATTAAGAGGAACTACGAACAGAAATAAATCAATAAACTCTACACGTATTAATTCGTGGACCCTGCTAGAGACATTTTACCTAAATAATTTCATTACGTCTAGAAGCCTTGGACTTCCATAAGTTTATATAAAGTTTTAACAAAATCTCTCCTTATCTTTATAAAAATAATTACTATTAACCTCTTCGGAGAAATCTTGCAGTCAAGTGGGATGAAATTTTAACTAAAGACACAAACACGTGAATAAATTATCACTGTGTAGGGCTTTTACAATCAGTTTACGTTCCATAAACCTATATGAAGATTTAGGGAGAAATGGTAGCAAAGAACTACATTAATAATTTCGGAAGTAGATTGAAGGTCAGTTGTTAGCTTCATTTTCCAATCCCTTGAATTCCGGTACCCATTAGAAAGAAGTCGGGTAGGTCCAGAGGAAATACAGTTAAAGAGGCAAATAAAACATTCGGGCCTTTCCGAAGTTTTATACTTCTCAAATATTCTCTAATTTTACATGATGGGCGACCCCAAAAGTTCCAGTTTTAATAAATCTTAGATTTGGAGTATGTTAAATAGTTATTTATGTAAATATTTTGTGTATTTCA
Source organism: Zootermopsis nevadensis (assembly GCF_000696155.1). Next base: position 413,397 of record NW_019059892.1, read on the forward strand.
ATATATAAATAAAGTGAACATGTGTTTCTAAGAAATTTATATTTGCGTGTGCTTATGGAAATATAGTGGAACGAAAATATATCTTGAGCGTAAGTGTAAAATTAGTTAAACCTGGCCTTTGGAACAGATTAGCTTCAGTAGACACCGACTGAGTATAACTTGCATGGTGAAGATGTAATATGTAGCTGGGTTAATATCTTAATGTAATAATTATTGTTTCTTATTTTCACAATAGTTCTACCCAAAATATTTTACTCACATGACGTTAATGTTTTTGATTATAAAATTTATTTAAATCCGTAAGTTTATAAAATTTACGAGGCTGAATCTTTTAATTAAATTATTATTGTGCTAATTTTGGACCTTTTTCACCCCAAAAAATTTATAACATTCGTGTTTGCTGGAACATAAAATGCATTTATTATGGCAGGTCCCTGAAATATTCCAGGGTAAATGTTTCAATGAAAAGAAAGGATGAGTTAAAACAGTTCTGTAGGTTCGTGTTATGAATGTTAGTATTTATTTCATTTGCATACGATTCCCCAGAAAGAAACAGAATCCCTACAACCCTTTCTGTATGAGCAGCACGCATCTAGTTCAACACTCCGCCACCGTACGTATAATCCTTCAATCAAAGAAATCCAAATCTCTTGTTTTTATATACAACGCTACAAGCTGGACCATGAGAATACAAGAGAAGCAAAGGATGGAAACAGGGATACATGGAAGAAGGTAGAAGCTGCTACTGGAGAAAGAGCATTACAGTCGTCCACACTGGAAGGGCGAGGGCTTTGTTCAACAGGCAGTGCCTTGCATAACAAACGACTACCACCACAAAATCCCCCTCACGATTCGTCTGCTCAGAGAGGCTGAAATTCGCGACACACATTAAGCTTTCCGGGAGGAAAGTACACTCACGCTTCAGACTGGGTCTTCAGAAAGATGTACTCTGTGGAGTAAGCATCTCTCCCTGAACCTACGTGTTCATTTACCGGAGACACAGAACCAGAATGACGATTCAATAAAATTATGCGACAATTGTTTATCTGGTACACGAAAGTTAAAGTATGTTTGTGTGTGGGGGTGGGCAGTAAAAGTTTACATGTCTCTAAGCCATTCTACTTATGAAGCCAATCACAACTACCAAATATGTCGCATGCTATACACTCAAATTCAGCACCGGAATTTTGGTAGATGCGAAAAGTAAAGAGAAGAAGTGTATATAAACTGTAAGATTTTAATTCATCGCCCTGATGACGGAGGCAGTCCGACCTCCGAAACGTTGGTAAACATACTACCATACTACACGGCGTAACAACCCAGAAGACAGAAATCTTCAGACTCACCGCCCTGATGATGGAGGCAGGATGACCTCTGAAACGTTGGTAAACATCGGCCAGACTACACAGCGCAACAACCCAGAAGACAGGAATCTTCATACTCATCGCCCTGATGATGGAGGCAGGATGACCTCTGAAACGTTGGTAAACATCGGCCAGACTACACAGCGCAACAACCCAGAAGACAGGAATCTTCATACTCATCGCCCTGATGATGGAGGCAGGATGACCTCTGAAACGTTGGTAAACATCGGCCAGACTACACAGCGCAACAACCCAGAAGACAGGAATCTTCATACTCATCGCCCTGATGATGGAGGCAGGATGACCTCTGAAACGTTGGTAAACATCGGCCAGACTACACAGCGCAACAACCCAGAAGACAGGAATCTTCATACTCATCGCCCTGATGATGGAGGCAGGATGACCTCTGAAACGTTGGTAAACATCGGCCAGACTACACAGCGCAACAACCCAGAAGACAGAAATCTTCGTCTATACAAAATGTTCATACATGCAGTGTTAAATAATAATTATGCGTTACAGAAGTGAAAGTATTTTCCCTAAAGTGAAATTTCATATACACATTTATTTTTATAACTAAATATGCGACGGTTAGAGAAAAGAAGACCGAAGGCATGAAAATCATAAGGAATTTTCGTGTTGCTGGCTGTCAGAATGCGGCGGTCTGACACCTCTCTGCCGCCCTGTAATCTCGCCCGATTGTGTTTTCATGATGATACGATGATGATGATATAATGAGCGAACCCGATACTTCCCTTACCGCAGTCAAAACACAGGCGATGCCTCCGAGTATTACTGCTTATTTCAGTCAACAATCTGCCGGAGCTTTTTTCAAACCGATCTGTCCATGCTCAGTGTAAAGTATTACCAATTCAAAATATATTAACTTCTTATTATTCTTACACACAGCCTGCAGAGATGGGCCTTCATCTCTTTCGTTCTATTTTTTTCTTTTATAATCTAAAGTACAAGACTGTAGGTCTATGTATGTACACGTATCCATTGAGTGTTTTTCTTACTTTTTTTGAAAATTATTTTCACATTTTCATATTTTATTGATTTATATAACGAATTGTTATCGACTGAAAATGTTAGGCTTAACAATCTTGAAAGATTAGGCAACAGTTTGCCCAAAGAAATAATGCAAAATCCTATAGCCAAGGCAGCTAAACCTTAAATCATTTAATAGCAAATATAACAAAAGTGTGAAGAGAACAAACCACTTTCAGGATTCTAAAAATCTGGTATATTTTTGTACACTAATTGACACTAAATATTTGCAAGATAGAACTGTAAACATAAACCCAAATTGCCATCACCTTAAACATTCTGTGTAATCTTATAGACCTATTAACTTTTAATTAGTATATAGAAAATGTAAACTTCTGTTAATAGAGTTTTAACCTTTAATATGCAGTGGAATTAATATAAACAACCTAAAACATATAATACTATCAATCGCGTAAAACTTATAATTTTATTATTATAAGTTGATACTCTCCCATCGGGCGCCTCCCCAGGTGGCAGATAGGGAAAGGCTCACCAGATAAGGTGAGTACCGAGGAAATAATATACCAGGGGCAGGCCAAAAGTAGCGACTACTGCCTTGCAGTGAGATATTGGATTATCAAAGGCTAAAGGAAGGAAACCTTGAAAAAAAAAATTACCCGGTCCTCCAGGTTGGAGGTTGATGCAATGGGGGAAAAAACAATGTTAAAAAACCCAGGGGATTAAATGTAACCTTGGGTACCGGAAAATGTATAAACATTGTTAAACCGGAAATATATATATATTCTTACGTTGTCTGCGCGGTCTGAGGCGTGGGCCTTGTGCCACTTGGTCGCTGGGACCGTGGGTTCGAATCCGACTTAAGCCTCGGATGTTTGTCAGCGTGTTTCTGTGTCGTGCTGTCCTGTGTACAGGTAGAGGCCTTGAGAAGGGCCGATCCCTCATCCAAGGAGTCCTACCGAATGTCTTTAGATCAAAGACAACGAAAAGTTGGGACCCGCAGTGCTCAGGCACTTGAAGAACGGGTCGTTCCCAGTATCCCCCAGTACGTTGTACAGCATCAAATTACGTTATTTATGCATCAATAATTGGTAGAACTTGGAAGAAAGAGATCTTGATATATTTAAGGACGTCTTACTGTCTCTGCATTTGAATGGAAGATGGCAGATAATCGGCAAAGATTGGAACCCGAAGTTTATTGAATATGAAGTGGGAGTTTAAGCCGACTGACCGCGACGTCTTGTCGAGGGTGTATTCGAGATGCATAGGGAGAAAAAGAGAGAGAAAAACACGTGGATTAGCATTTCAAGTGTACAGGATACTTTCTAAAATCAACTGTTTTGTACAGAGTAGTACAACCGAAATTCTTGCTGTCCTGAATAAAATCCTTTATAGACGCCGCCGTGTCATTGCACAAGTTCATTCACAATACAAGGACAACAATCAATTAGATGGAATAATGGGAAAAGAAAGATGATAGACAGAAATAATAAAAATAAAAACTGAAAAGAATCCTTGGTGTATTATCACGTGCAATAACATGTGTTATTTTGTCTAGTAATTTAGTACGTCTGAGCCCGAGGTAATGTTGTAGAGGTGTTAGGGTGTTACACACTCATCATTGCGTGAGCCACAATTTTGTAATAATGATAAATAATAACAACTTACACATGCAATGGAGGCCACTTAGTTTTCATCTCAACGGTGGAAAAGAAGAATACAATAGATAGGATTTTATTTCGTCAAAATTAGTAGTTTTGACCTCTGTTCTATTCTGAATTACTTCTTATTATATTCATGTGAAAATACGGTATTTATTATGTCTGTTGTAAGTGTCTCATGCCTTAACAAATTTCCTATTAAAGGACTGAAATTATAATTCTAAAGACGGGTACTGATAATGTACGAACTAATGTAAATTATACAATTATCTAGAACTGACAACATAGTATCAAGTCAGTCTATTTATCCAGATTTTCAAAAAAAAAAAAATTCGGACAGCGTCTAACTTCTTTTTCATTAAATTTACCTTCTTTATGTATCTCTTACAAATACTCTTTCCAGTGTCTTTGTGTCCAATGCTTTCACTCTTTGCCTTTCGCCCCACGTTTTATTACTGTTATTATTCATTTGTTCCACTCGTTTCGCTGGTTTTATCAACCGGGATTTCTTCCTCCCTCTCAAATATCAAAAAAATAAACTATACTCTTATCCGGAGTGACCACGCGGGCCCAGACTGTCGCCGTAAACCGCACGGACACTGAGATTAGTATTTTAATTAGGATTATATTTGCTAACAGAGGTATGCAAAACAAAATTAAACAAGAGAAAAAATACCAAGATGTTTCATGTCCGACTTAAATTGTCAAATTCTGCTGTCATCAGGTGAACAGCCATTAGCACTTACATTGCTCAGTTGGTATTTACAACCTGTCTGCTAATAACATCCGATTACGATTTCAGCCTTGATCAACATTTCCAATTTCTGTACTAGTATCCGACTAAATTTAGAATGCAAAGTAATATTAAGTAGGATTTGAGGTTAAACCAGCGGTGAGTCTGAAGATGGCTGTCTTCTGGGTTGTTACGTCGTGTTGTGTGGTAGAAGTTTACCGACGATCGCCCTGATGACCGCAAGCCTGGCCCTCCGAAACGTCGGTAAACTTCTACCACACAACACGGCGCAACTACCCAGAAGACAGCCATCTTCAAGGTAATATTACTCCATAGTTTCCAATCCAACATTGCTGCTATTTTTCTGCGAGTGCTGACAGGTTAAGAGCAAGTTGCTGTTTCAAAATAATAACTTGATTTGTTGTTGAAGCGGATGTGACCACGTCTCAACATCCATGTTCTTTGGAATTCACTGCTACCAGTATGGTATTCATTTTCTTTCTTTCTTTCTGGTTGTTGATGGCCTATGAGCGGCAGTTTGTGGCACAGTCCTGTCATTAGCGCCGGAGACCGACAACTTGATACCTGCAGCCTCAAAGCAGTGACGTCATTTCCTCTAGCTCATTTCTCCTTGTCAACCTTTACCCACTGCTAATAACTCCTCTCACTCCACCACTCATGGCACACCCTTACTCTCTCTCGCCAACATCACACCTTACCCTTCAATTATCTCCAATATTCTTTCAACTGAACTTAAATTGTACTGGCAGGTTCGTGTGAACTATACCTAAGTTTGGGCTGAATTTGAATTAATCTTCTCCTAATAACAGGTAGGTAGCTTAAATTTATACAGTCTGAAATATTCCATTTTTATTATCGGCTATTATATTGATAAACTGTTAAATATGAACTGATATAGGTCTACCGTCTATTCAAGGCGTGTACACTTATTTATAGCTCTTTTAAACACCCACCTTCCTAGATAGTTTTATTTATGGACACAAGCTTCAAGCTACTTCATAATCTCTGCTGAAACTAATCTGCTCTTGATTGCTTCACATCAAAAGACACCGACAAATAGGCACCGTGTTTCGGGGTCATTATAATTTTAATAATATATACCATAAAAAAGAAACTAAACCTACAATTTTAGAATAAATCTGAGACACACACAAAACAGTATTGTCATGAAATGAATTCGGCTAAAAATATTGGTAAATAATTTTAACAAATTACCGTCTATATGTATCTGTTTGTTGATGTCATTGACACCTATGAATTCGTAATCGCCACTGATCAGTACCATCCACAGTCATTCCATCCTCTCTATGCCACTGTGGCTCACATGCAAGGATTAGAACTGATTCCACGTTTTCCATCTTTCTGTCAGACGCCCGTGGAATTTTTTTCATGTTCGATAAGATCCGGATGTGCAGGCATTTCTTTATGATATTAGAGTATTTTATTTTGATAGTTTTATTATTGTATTGGCATCTGATATTTCTTTCTTAAAAGTATCATTAAGTTTCATATGATTCATCAATCATTAAATATGCTACATTCTGTGTGGCCACAGCGACAAGACAAATTTCTGTCGTCTAAAATCTTCTAATTTGTTTTTGTTAACTTTGAATATTTGAATTCATATTCAGATCTGACACTATTTGAAGATGACTGTCTTCAGGGTTGTTGCACCTTGTAGTCCAGTCGAAGTTTAACGAAGTTTCAGAGCTGATGATGGAGGCAGCAAGGAGCTCTGAAACGTCGGAAACTTCGACCAGACTACATGGTCGTTTTGATTTTAAAGATTAAGGCTAAAAAGTTACAAAGTAATTTCAATCGCTAAAACGTAAACGTGCAGACAGTAAAACATGGGCATTGGTGAAGAACGTATGAATTGTGGTCTTGTGGGCTTCGACGGAGAGTAGATTTATAGGTGGGACACAAACGGTTCACAATAACACGTCAAGGATTAAATCTGTAAGTTCATTGATTTAGGCATTTCCATATTGCGCTGCGTGGTCCAGGAACATGACAGCTCCGTACGTCGGGATATAGGTCTTACCTGTTTTAGGTAAGCGTAATTTTTATGTGGGATGTGATAAAATTAATTTCCGTCAAAATAACTTCTTTGCTTTAGCATTAGAAACTCTGGTGGGTATCCATTACTAATTAGACCCATTTCCTGAAAGTCCATTTAGGGAAGGTTCTTTACAAATAAGTGGCGATGCTGTCAGAGTCAAGGTAACCGAGGAGACAGACTGCGTCCAACACCGCTCGAAGAAATTAAAAACAAGTCACGGCCTCCTGTGATCATTCATTAAAACGATCGTATGGAGAAGGCGGTGGCAATTTATTTCTACCTCTCTAATAGCAGCAGGGTCCGACTACCACAGTGGTTCCTAAGAAAGAGTTCATGAGAAACATATTTATGTTGTGACTAATGAATACCGGAAAATTTGGGCGAGAGAACATGACTTGTCTAAGTGACTTAGAGAATTCGACTGGAGGAATCGAGGAAAACCACGATATATTTCGGAGTGATTGAAAAGGTGCAGTACCCTTTGGAGAACGCTGAGATTCCAAGATCAGACACACATGGACATGCCCATAGTATTCTTCGCTCGTGCTAGAGGGCAAAGAGACTCGTTTATCCAGAATACATAGCTTTAGCAGGGCGAAGTATCTGTAACGCACGAGAGGAACCGAGTTCTCATCTCAACAGCGTTACCAACAGTCACTACTGGGGTTTAACACGGAATTCTTTCTCCCCCAAGCAAATATTAGGGCAGAACAGCTTCCTTCCCAATTCAGCATTAGTATCCACCTTCCCATTTAAAGCCAAATAATTTTTCAGCTAAATTATTATGATAATTTATTAATTAAAATATGATTTTTAAAAACGATTAAATGTTTCGATTAATTAAAATACAAGAGAACAACACTTTCAAAATGTGTCATGTAATGTGGACACAGTCTTCTGTACAGAAAACTCAATGAATGAATGAATCAATGTCATATAATGATGGATCAATGGTGGTTTGTATAAGGATCTGACGTTATTTTACAAACGTTGTGATAATATGGGTAAGCATACAAATTACTATATCTCTGGTTGACGTAGAAATCTTTATTAGGACAAGTCGGGTTTGGTTGCGTGCAATGCGTTAAGTTCTTTATCCGACCACAAAATGTAGAGCCTACGTCACACGGAAAACAATTTGCTACACCAAACACTGTCGTTATATAGAAATGAATGAGGGCGTACACAGCGGTTACATGCCCTTCCTGAATCAGTCTGAGAGGTCCGTTATATTTTATGAAGTATCGTATAAAACTTCCTGCTCTGATCCAAATATTTTTTTTTCTAATTGTGCTCTCATATAGAAATTCCACTTTACTAATAAATAGTTTCCAAAATTTATCTCTTTCATCTTTTCGTCTGTTTTTGATAGGTTTAAGGATTAAAAGATTATCGTCATAGTATTCACTGATTAGGCTATTCGGCTGTTCTGTGTCCAATTAAATTCATTCATATTAATTTTTTTTAAAACATAGTTTAGATACGTTAAATGTAAGGTGATAGCAGTCACTTTAAGTCTGTAAAATGTAACTACATAAGAGTTAATACTATTCTTATTCTATCTTCTGAGTCGCTTGATTCTCACTAGATATATTATGATAATTGTTATCTACAAACTTTGTAACATACTCTAGGCCTAAACATCAAAGCTTATGTAAAAAAATATAAGCTTTACCAGTTGATTTTACGTGTATCAGACTTTGAAATTTGGTGTCAAATAGAAGATACAGATAGAAAGAAAAGTTAAAACATATCTTAGAAAACTTCTTGCAAGAACCTATTACATTTTAATGTCAATATGATAAAGGAAGCAAATAGGTATTATTAATTAATAATTACAAAATTATTTAAGTGAAACCTATGGATAAATGGGACACATATATCCTAACGTATCATACGGAAACATAATGAGGCTAAGGACTGGATTTAGACTCAGGATAGCAAACAATGAAGAACTTAATTAGTTACAAAATTTAGCCAACTATTTTTGTACGTAATTTCCACAGATTTAGTTTAGGCCTACGATAAATTTCCTAAGTAATGGCTGTCTTCAAATGTTCATACTTTTGTCATAATCGTATTTTTAACATATTAATTTTATTATCACAATATTACCATATTATTCGTAGACCCAGGTCCATTACCACAAAACATTTCAGGGCTCTATATTCAGCAGCATTAGTGGAGCTTTCAATCAAGACGTTTTCACGGTCTCCATGTTAGTGATATTAAGAGCAGTGAATTAAAACTGCTGTATATTAAGAGCTTTATAAAAATTACGTCTGTTGATTAGAAATTGTTGGCGCGAAAGTATACATGGGTTCACGCTGGTATGATCTTTACCCATCAATAAAGTCAGAGTAGCTAAGCCTGTCTCTACGGCTTAGTCGGTTTAATAGAAGATAAATGTTAAAGGTAAGGCAAGGAACAATATACTTACAGGTGATAGGTCTATGTTAGGCGTGTTTGTCATTGCGGTAGTGTAACCCACTGTAACACGTTACATCCAACATTTAACCAAACATTCTCGCATCAGATACAAGTACAAGGGGACCTACGTTCTACATGAAATCTGTGATTACATAGCATGTCTGGATGTCACAGCGCATGTCTGCAAGCCTGTTCTGAGCAGGAGGGCATTCGTAACTCATTCATAAAGATAACTTTTCTTGACTAAACTCCAGGTAAAGAAATCCTGTGGATTGACACCGGAGACCTTGGTTTTCTTCCCACTTGTCCTCTTATCTCTTCTATATCCCCGGCAAATGAGATAAGAAATATGAATATGGTTGTCTTCTGGGTTGTTGCCGACGTTTCAGAAGTACCTTCTGCCTCTAGACGTCGGTAACCTTCTATCAATCTACACGGCGAAACAATCAATATGACAGCCATATTCATAATCGTCGCTGTGAGAACATGAAATCTCACTTTGTATACAGTAGTTCTCAATACTTCCCATAAAGCGTGACTCCTCGGACATTATGTGCAGTCGAATATGAAACAACGAAAACCTGGACTAACCTTGAGGACTTGAAACTCCGAAAATGGCTCACACGCACATTCTACCGTGAGAACCGCGTACTAAGAGATGTTTCGGACCATTTATATTCGTGTCACTAAAAAACACCTGTAGTACAGATCTAATCGACGCTGAAAGTACCTAACATTATACAAGTTTTATAGCAATTTTTATTGATGAAGACTATACAGTAAAAAGGACTGTTGACCAGCTGACCCATCATCAGGTCTACCCTATAATCTTACAATATTTGTAACAGCACCTTTTCCTTTTCGTATAAAAAAGATAGAAAGGCAGGCAGGCTGAGGCACTGGCCACAAGGCACAGGTGAGATAATTGCTGAGGAGCGCAACCCCCCCCCCCCAAAATACAGACCCGAACCAAACCACTCTCTCCCTCTCGATATATATATTCTATCTTTCTCACTGATACACCAGGTTACGACATGCGAATTACGCGACCAGTGACCAACATTGGATGAAAAATGTGGTGCTTCAAGGGGACTCATTATCTGCGGGCTAAGTTATTACATATAGACCCTAACTTTGTTACGCCAACTAAAGAATAAATTAATAAGTTGGTATGAAAAATAACCTGAAGAGGCTACACAATTCGATACTTATAAAAGACAAGAAACAAAATGAATTATTCCTGATGTGTTTTATCGACGAAACTTGTGTACCTTACATCAGCAGAAGAGACGTAGATTGAGGATTTTTGTAAACGAGATGCTGAGACAAATGTCTGGACTAAGAACGAGAAACATCATCATTTTTACACTTTGCCTAGTAACTCATTATTAGTTCATCATAGTGATTAAATTAGCAATATAATATGGGTGGGGCATCTAGCATGCACGGAATAGGATAAAAGATTAAACAGAATATTCGTTGAAAATCCTGAAACCACTTGGAAAGTATAAACTCTGATGGGAGAATATGATTAAAGTGGATCCATAAGTAATAGTGAGATTGCTGTGTGGATTAATCTGGATCACGGAGAGAGTTATTAGACATGCTTGTATCAGAAATAAATACTGTATATGTTAAAGTGCTGTTGTAATAAATATTACAACACATACACTCAAAAATATAATTCCTTAGTCAATTTGTATGTTATTTAATAGCTCAGTGGGTTTGTTGTTCGGTCAATCAGTGAGCTGAAGATGTTGTTCTAGGTTTCGGCGTCGTTTCGGCGTCGTGTCGACTCGTCAGTGAGACTAAACGATGACAGAATAACAAAATTATTATATTTTCTGTGTTAAAACCCCCAAATTTCATATAAATAAGTTAGTTAATTTGTTACATACAGTCTATTAGTTGTCCCGGGTAACGTTATTTTCAACTCATGTCTCATATACGAAGCGCTATCAAGTTTAAAGAGCGTCCTTTATTTGAGAATGAACTGTGTCGAAGCGTACGATTTGGTCACCGCGCGCTGGGGTAATGTGTCCATGGTACCAGCTAATATTGTGAAACATAAGAATGCAGAAACGATTTAATAAACCGGAACAAATATTACAATCAGTATCAGGACCTAATACTGCAAATAGAGATTCGTTTTCGGACATTAGACCTACATGAAGAGGCTTTTCAATTAGCGCAACCAGAATTTACGAAAGAGGGCGTGCTAGGTTTCGGTCACGTTATGAACTAAACCATAGAATAGCTTCTTTAATTACATCACATTAGTGTCAGGACGAAATGCAAATGATTAATGTTTCCTTTTTACTGTTATGTACTAAATAATAATTATATCTTCATGCACTCCTTTAATCTAGGCCGATCTGTTTGACATTCTTCCTAATGTCTTAGCAAATATGTTTTGTTACATTTAAAACGTGCTTTAGTGTTAATAGCCGGTGTATCTCAGTCAGTAGAGTGATTAGGTGACAGGCTGGACGACCTGAGTTCGACACCCAACAAGGGCCACCACCAGGTCCACGGTTACAATCAGCACTCTTAACTTTTAATATAAACCGATGCTCAGGGGGTAGCTGCGGCTGGGAGGTGAAGCTGACCATTTGTCTAAATTTATTGACGAGTTTAAGAATGCGTGGAAAGTATTAATTTCTATCTTGTCTGAGAGTAACGACCTCAGGAAACCCGAGTGTGATTTAACACGATTTAATCACGCGTGTCATAAAAAGGGAATGATAATTAACACAGCGGAGACGTCTTTGCTGTTTGGGCTTACATCTTGATGGAAACATTAGCCGTCACTCCGTGACATGATTTTCGTCGTTTCTCTCTGATCTTCTAAATGAATACGAAGTTGTAAGATTTGAGGTTTTCCCAGAGGTGATTATGAAGATTTCTGTCTTCTGGATTGTTCATCGCCCTGATTACGGAGGCAGTATGACCTCTGAAACGTCGGTAAACATCGATCAGACTACACAGCGCAACAACCCAGAAGACAGAAATCTTCATACTCATCGCCCTGATGATGGAGGCAGTATGACCTCCGAAACGTTGGTAAACATCGACCAGACTACACAGCGCAACAACCCAGAAGACAGAAATCTTCATACTCATCGCCCTGATGATGGAGGCAGTATGACCTCTGAAACGTCGGTAAACATCGACCATACTACACGGCGTAACAACCCAGAAGACAGAAATCTCCGAATACGAAGTTCTTTTAAAATAGTTCACGACCCTTTTTTCGCTCATTTTACCAAATTCGGTGTTAATATCTTCTCATATAATTCAACGCTGAATGGTGTTTATGTCTGATTTATCAAAGTTAAATAATAATCTGACCAACAAACAGCGATATTTTATACAGGCAATGTAGATACACAAACTCGCTAGTAGCGAATTTAAAAAGGAGCTTATATATAGGTTAGTCAAGTTTGAAACACATGTTTGTGCTCCTTTTTATATTTTGTCCATGTGTGTGTGCTTGTTTCGTGATGCTTGCCTGTAATTGGCTTCTTCCCGTTGGCAAGACCCTTCATATTATATGAATTAATATCATTATCACAGTCTTATAAAATATCTCGGCACGAACAGAGGCTGAACTTAGTTCACGAGGTTCATTACTTAGCAGCTTCTAAAAAATACATTCGTAATTATCTTCTTCAAGATGTGTGCTGTAACCACAATATTTTCGTCTTGTTAATCTCACACTATTGTTATTATTATTATTATTCCATTTATTCACCACTTTATAGGGTATTTACTTCTATGTCTCCGAGACAAATCTTGCCCCTGAAGTACATAGTGCATCAGCTACTTTCGAAATACATTTTGTTTTTAATAAGTGCTACATGAGGGATGACTATATATTTTACGACAGCGTCTTTCGAATGATGTAAGATATTCCTAGAATGACGGTTTTCTGAAGTTCCCTTATGTCGTGTACTCCCAGGACGTTGGCCAAATATTATTATTATTATTCTCAATAAAGGAAATGATCTAGATAGGTTGTCCTGATAGATAATCTAGATTCGTTATCTGTGTTTTGTATTTCTTTAACGTTTTACGATTATATTAGTGTTCCCTACGTGGATTATTTGTTTTTATTTATATTTATTCATTTATTTTTCTTTGTGTACAATATTATTTCTATTTTGTGTTTGCCTGTTCTTGGCTGTTGTATTTAATTTATTTATTATTTATATTTAGTTAACCTGTTTGTGTAATATTTTCCATTATTATTTTCTTTTAATATGGCATGTATTATCAATTTTTCCCTGTTACAGGCTTCTTGCTGTTGGCAAACACTTAAATAAATTAATTGAATTGAATTATAATTCAGGCAGTAAAATTAGTTTGAACTAGACAGCCGAGCTCCATTTGCTGCCAAGGGCAGGGATGTTTCTCCTTTTCACTTTGGCCATAATTGTTCTGTGGTTCTTTCTTGGGATTAAAGCGGTCGGGTTGTGGAGCTGATAACTCTCCTCTTCCCAGATTCAAGGTTAAAAATGCACGATACTTTGTCTCCACTCCCCTATACGCTTTTATGATGGGGGCATCTGAACACATATTAATATATTCTGCTCTTCAGATCACTAAACGATACTCTACATAGCCTAACAAACAGAAATAAGTAGAAACGAAATTATGAAACATTTTCTTCTTATGTTAAGTAGAAGAAAATTACAGAGTATTAACAAGGCAGCTGAAATAATTAGCCAATTGCATGTGAGGACGGAACAACTTGTGGGCATGTTATTCAATTACGGGACAGATAATTGCAGTACGACGTACTATTCATAATGTGTGGACATGAGTCTTTAAGAAACCATTACAGCGACCAATGAACAACACGGGCGTCTAAATATTCGTTAACCTACACAATAATCTGGTAAAATCTTTACACGTTTCAGTAGATTGTGACAAATTGAATCACAGAAGCTTCTAAGCAACATTAAAAGAAAATGGAATCAATTCATGTATCCCTTTCAATTTCAATGACGCTGGGGACACAATAGAATTTGTGTCATCTTACCTCTGATCGGTTTTTAAGAGGTAGACCTCTTAGAAATGATTGCAGGTGGCAACACTTTTTCCGAAAATTTTGCTCGAGGAACTGATCTTTAGGTAGAACAATTTCATGAAACCATTGTGATTCTATGTAGAGGCTTCAAAGAATCCAATGAGATGGGAAGATAATCATGTATGTTGAAGAGATAAGAATTTGGAAGGAGGTTATTCTTTTCAATTTGAAGTTACTATTATGATATTCGCCGTGGGAAATGATGTATATTTTGCAAATATGTTGCTTTTTGCAGAACTAACGCACGAAGCAATGTAGACCTGTCAGTCTTAATATCTGGTTTCAAAAACAACGTCATTCAAGAGAATTTCCGGCCCAATTACGCCCACAGACACTTTAGAAAAGTGCTAAAAAGAGAGCTGCGTAGGTATTAGACCTGTCCTTAGCGATTATTCTGCAAAATTTATACTTTATGATTAGTTAAATATTCACTGTACAGGACATATGAACAGGATCCTTCCATCCTTTTCTCGGACTGGGACCTCTTCATATACGTTCTTGGCAGATGATCCAGAAGTGGTTTGCCATTGCCTTCTTCTGTGTGTGAATGGAGTAATTGTTGGGATGCCACGGAGGAAAACTCCGTGTTGCCTAGACCACGGCCTTGCCCAACACAAGTTATAAATTCGGGTACCGCCGGGAATCGAACCCGAGACCCCAGGATTACAAGGCCAGCGTTCTAACCGCTAGACCACCGTGGCACGGTAATAGAGAGTTACCAACATAGAATTGTTATCATTGGGGAATTTGCGAATAAAGTATTAGATCTCAACATGATCTCTTTCTTATATCAAGTGAAATTTATTTTACGGTGATCCAATTTAAAAAAAAATCTATTTGTGCTTCGTGCAAATTTAGGACACACATAGAACCAAAATTTCGGTTTAGGATGTCACTGTCAAAATTAATCGGAATTCGTCCAACAGCTATGGAGGCGAGAGATGCGAACGGAGGGGACAGAAGACAGATGCAACCTCCTTTCCCCCAATGTTCATCCATTCTCTAAGCTTCGTGCGAATACAACAGCAAGATCAAGGTAATTCCAACCAGCGTCTCAATGATTTCAACGCCACAGCAACGACCAGAGTACCGCTCACACGTTTCCTTCGTAATTACTTCAACTTATAGGCGCTCTGAAGTTTATTACACGTCTCTGCAGGTCCAGGCGGCAGATTTTGAAGGAGGTGAAATTAAGTGAAGGTGCGCTTCATGTGATGGAAATACTATCAAATTTGAAGGCGGCTTGCATGAAATAGACTATAATCTTTGAGAATGAGGACAGGTATGTTCTGGGAGTCAATACGGTACGTGCTGCGGTCGGCTGCTGCTGGTCACAGGGGTGTCCATACTGATGACTTCACCAATACGAGTTTTTGGCCTCAAATACCATGGTCGTCATCTCGCACCCTCCTTATTCGCCGTGTGACTTTTTCCTCTTCCCAAAGATGAAAATTCAGCTAAAGGGGAGGAGATTTGAGACGATAGAAGAGATTCAGGCAGAATCGCAGATGATGCTTGACAGGCTGACAAAGAAAGATTTCCAGGGATGCTTCCAGGCTTGGCAGCGGCGCTGGGATCGTTGTGTTCACTCCCAGGGGAACTACTTCGAGGGGGATGGATGAATTTAATACCTGAGATAAGTGTACGAGTTTTTTTATAGGCGCAGTCTTGAAACTTTCCGATCGCACCTCGTATATGTATTTACTTATAGGGAGAACCTCTAATCACAAATATTTATAAACTTCAATATACCTAAAAGTCAGAGTATGCTAAATGTGCTTGGTCATGGCCATCACAGACCTTTTGGGGCAGTGATAAATGAAAATTAAGCAATGCTGGAATGATGGGATAGGGCCAAAGACTCTGGTCTAGTACTTCTTTCACCATAAATCTTATTTGAAGCCCCCACCCCACCCCGGGGTTTAACGGGTGTCTCCGTAGTAAGAAACCAGCGTCTGTTTTCTCGAAATGTAGAACTGGTTGAGATTATTCCAATTATTGCTGTATTAAGTAGATATTTACGAATTTGTTACAATTACAATGACTCTCTCCATCTGATATGAATAAGTTATTAATAGAGGGAATAAATCGAGGAGGATGAGATACGCGAGATAGAGTGCATGAAGAGAAAGGAAATGCATACAAAATTTCAGTCAGTACACACAGAAAGAAAAGTCTCTTCGAAGACCAAGCTTAGGCGAGAACATAATTGTAAAACTGATCTATAAGAAATAAGGTGTGATCATGGAGGGCGAGAATTTCTTTACTATCTGAGCAACTGTAAGCGTTCAACAGAGGATATTCGTTGAAAACAACCACATTGAAAGAGATGCCCTATTCTCCTGTAGGATAACACAATAGCTCCAGAAGAAATGAGCTATAGAAATTACTATCCTAAATGCACTTTACTGACAGGTGCAATGGGCAATTTCCAGTGTGTAGTCTTCAAGTCGCTTGTAACAGTTGTCATATTTAGAATTTAACCATCCCATAGGAAATTTGAATTTGTCGAGGTTTCTCGCGAATTTGCGTTACATTATATTATTTTTCTTTTGGACTTTGCCATAGTCTGAATATTACAAAATAAAATAAATTACGTTTTCATATGCCTTCTTATAAGAAAAGTATTTATATGTAGAAAATTACACATTTCTAGCTATGAATAGTTTCGTCATGTATCTTTGATACATATGGGCGTGCCGCGGGCGAAAAATTTTGCGATATAACAAAGAACAAAATTATTTGTTTCGGCGGAGATATTACAGGAACCAAGGTCACAGACCTGTATACTGTCCTAGGCTTCAACTTCGGTGAAGAAATTAGGTTTATGGGATAAAAAATTTTCTGCGATATTCATCGATACGTATCGAACGATCAGGCCTACGGGCAATAATTATTCGTAAGAAATGTAAGCATTTGTAGCATTTTCACGCAGTTAATACTGCGGGCAATCTACTAGTATTTCATACGATCCAATATCCCTTAGCAGCAAATTATCACCAACAACTTAATTTATCAACACTTTCTTATTATATATAGACACAATCAGTTCACTTACATACAGTTTAGACATCTTAAATTATGCAAGCAGATATTTCTCGTTTGCTGTAACCTGTCTCTAAGAGCTTTAAAGAAGGAATATGCCTATTTTCCTTCTTAAAGAACAAAACGAAATAGAAACACTTGAAAATGATAAATGACATTTACATTGCGATGTTAGAGGAAATGTGCTATTACAGAAGAAAATCTAACAACATAACAACCTCATTTCGTAAATGGGCATTATCCAGCACAAGATCTAGACAGTAGCGACGCTGTGGTCTGTAAGAGAAAAGGATGTTTAAAGAAACTTATTATACCAAGAATATTCTAGTTTTTATCAGTATCTCCTGCTGCCATAAAAGTTATTCTCGTCACTTACATTTAATATTTTGTGTTATACGAACACTCGCAGTGCTGCAAGAGACTTGTAGAGAATCGATACTTAAGCATATTAAAGTCTAATACTGTACACATTAAGTTTAAGCCTGTCATTAAATCCTCCTAGCGATTGAATGACGTAGGCCACTATTTCTCCCTACTCAACAAACCATCTATCATGTAACATCCTTCTAACTCCCCATTTTCCTTCCTACAGTCCTGTTCAGTTGTTACTAGGACACCAAATGTTATGTGTGTAATGCGTAAAGTAGCCTATGTCCAAAATTGTTCCATCGCTAGGCAAATATTTACGGTTTTATGCAAAGAGCAAATTATGCCCGTATTTGCTACGTCGGTAGGCTACCAAATACTATAGGCCTATGGTTTCTTGCACCGTAATTAATGAGTCAGTTAAAGAGATTACACAATCTGTCAGGATACCTGAGAGATCGATAATCGCTACCCGAACACTTTGAGAAACTTGTGGCACGCATGTCGACGATGACAAGTACGTATGGTACAAGTTAGTTTGAAAAACCTTGAATGAAATATACAACTTGGATGATAATATTAAAATTTATTCTAGAAGAATAGTGTTGGAGTATGTGTGGAGTTCATTCAAGTGGCTGGCTGTTCTGAATACGGAAATATACCGCCGGTTTCCATAAAGGAGTGGGGTTTCTTTCTGGTTGAGCGACTGTCAGCTTGTAAATAATGACTCTGCTCCACGAAATTAAAGAAGAATTTAGAAGATTGATGTCATAAAGTACCGTACTGAGTAAATGTAGTTCGTACACGTTAAATATTCTCATCCTAGTTGGAAAGACTACAGATATTGTGTACAAAAAGATGTTTTAAAATATTGTTTTTAATAAGTTTTTATATTCGTCTCAAAGCAATTAATTTACCACGAAGAATGTCGTAAACAAAATTTGCATAATCCCAGTAACCTAAATAGGTAATTATACCTTAAGAAAACCTGTAGATTAAAACGAATACTTCAGTCAGTGATATACCTGGCCACCTTTTCTAAATTCTTCTTTGAGCTCGTATTATCAGGCTACATATCTTTGTTCGTCCATCCGTCCGCCCTTTTATTCAACTATAAACATTAAAAGGCTTCTATAAACATTAATTTACCAAATTTAGCTAATCTCAGTATTAAAACAATGCAATTAGTTAATCCCATCTTCGTAATTTTAATCTTGTAATAAACAACAAGTTACAAAGGTAAGTTGGTTTCTATTTACATGATGTTCTTAGACGTCTATCACTTGAATCCAGAAACACAGACACACTGATATTTTAGCACTGCAAGTCCATGTTTTAATATTAAATAAAGAATGTGGAATAAAAATATCTAGATTAAGATCTGTAATGTACGTAGTAGTCATTTCACTTCCTTTAACTCTAAAATGAAGTTGAGGAATCCATCATGAAATTGCATGCTTCAAGGGCACAGGAAGGCCAACGTCGTAACGCAAACATCAGAGCCAAGGCTAATGAAGACAGCTCAGAACTCGCATCGTAACAAAGCTGTCCACTGAATTGGAGCCGAGCTGCAAGAGGTTTTCTGTGACCTTGTAGCATGCAATTCGGTTACGTCTACTACAACGGCTTAAAGCCCAGTGGTAACTATATGTACCTCGTGTTTAACTAACCATAACGCTGCATTTTGTACTAGTGAGTTTCGTGTGATTTTCAATGCAAGTAGAGAGTGTTTCGTTCCACAGTGTTCAGCCGATGTTTGTAATTTTGAAGCATGTTTCTTTTTGTTTGAAGTGAGGACTGAATTCTTAAATGTTGTTTATACGGACTTAAGTCTCAGAGGGTTACATTGATATTCGTGCTTGATATTGAAAACGTGAATCCGGTACATAAATTCAGGGTTTTCCAAACCTTAGAAATAATAATAATAAAAGTCGTTGGGGAGATTCATAAATTAAAACATTTCTTTAGGAACAAACTTTAACCAATAAAACATAGGCCTATATACGCATTCAACTTATTTTAGAGGCGGAGGGTACTGTCTTATTCACGATTTAAACATTGGTATTCAAGCATGCACTTCAGGAAACTACATGTTCTTTGACGTCTACTTAACTACTTACAGCTACTAAATTTTCACCCACTAACAAAGTAAATACAGGAAATAGTAACAAATACAATTTTCTTACGTTTAACAAATATTCTCGCAATTATCCAGCAGACTGGTGTAGTGGTAATGAACTTGTATTTAGAAGAAATATTGTTAGAACCTCGAGGGGATTATCAGTTAACCAATTTGGTAAACAACTTCGCGGAGCAAACTTCTTGAGAGGGCAATAATCATCAAATTTTCCGCCATATGCGGAATAAAAATGTTCATTGTCGTGTTCACAACAGCCCGTCAGCGGTCCCTGCCCTAAACCAGATAAATATAATCCACAGTGTCCAACCGCATTTCTCTAAGATAAATTTTTGTTACTCGTATTATTCTTCCATCTATGCCCAGGTCTTCCGTGTAGTCCATTATCTCCAGGCATCTCGACTAAAAACCCGGCACGGAATTTTAATTTTTCCCATTTGCGCCACAAATCCCGCCCATCTCATTCTCCCTGATTATATCGTAATAATAATCACAACAATTAACAGACCATAAATAATATGCCTACAAATTATGAATCTCGTAATTATGCAATTAAAGTTACTTCCTCTCTCAGGTTTAAAAATCCTCCTCAACAAGCCTATTATCAAACGCCTTCGTTCTAGAATGTTCTTCTGTTAATGTGCGAGACCACGTTTCGGTAAAATTAATGTCTTCCGTGAACGCGGTTCTGAGCTGTTGCCGTCGCTCTCAAACATTTGAATCTCGCCAATATTTTTCAAAATATTTATTAGTTACAATTATACAATGCTGTAGATTAACAATTACTCCATTCACACACAGAAGAAGGCAATGGCAAACCACTTCTGGATCATCTGCCAAGAACGTATATGAACAGGTCCCAGTCCGAGAAAAGGAGGGAAGGATCCTGTTCATATGGACCTGCCCTCAGACAGAACACTACAAATAAATAAGTGTAACGTCTAATTGATCTCTAATTTGTTTATGAATGTTAATGAATTGAAATTTCTACAAGGAATAATTTTCATTCAGTTTCGGTTTTCACAAGTTTTCACCCGATATGAAGTTGAACACACAAAATAATTACACAGTGTTTTAATGACTTCAGATACCTTTAAATTCCGTGTCCCCTCGCTTGGGGACTGCAGTTGGCTTTTATTGGTAACGTGCATTACCATCTATGCCATAACTTTTCATTATTACGCTAAACTGAAAGCAAATTTGATTTACTCCTTCATGTGTCTGCTTAGTCTTTAAGTCTGTACATTCCATAGTTATTCTAACGTAATCTACTTACTGACATTCTTTTTTATCAAAATTCTCAGACTTTTCGATTAATCGCTCTAAAATTTTTGGTTCTCACGGCGACAAGAGATATGTATTCTTCTAGGACGTAGCGCCATACAGTCACGTATATAGTGACCGACGTTTCGTAACAGATTACTGCCTCCATCATCAGGGATTTCATCCTTTAAATCATTCAGACGTTCATTCAGTACGCGGCTGGTAAACACCTAACATCATGAAACTTGATATTATGATGCTAATAAAACAAGATTCATTACTTTTACAAATAAAAACTAACGCGCTAGCACTTAGAAGTTATGTAAATTTCTCTGTATTCAAAACTTTATATTCAACCAACATGTGGACTACGTATTTTCACAAGCCATAAAAGCTTAGATGCATGGGTAGTACAGTCTTTTCATTTTGATCTATTGTCAGTATTTTAATGATATATTTTACTTTAGTGAGAAATAATATTAAATTTTCCTCCAATTCATGAGCGAAACAAGTTTTTAGTTCAGCTGTTACAATAATTTCTTTTATCAAATGTATTACAGCTATGCCAATGCTTTAGATAGATCATTTACATTTGCATGCATAACTTATGTTCTAGGAGGCGCCACATAGCCTAGATAAGATTTATTCTCCTGTCTCTGTAATTGCTTGAATGTTGTCCTTCCTTATTTGAAAATGTTTCAATCTTTTTCACACTTATCATTTCAGATCTTTGTATACAGTTCACCCTCTGCTACACGTTCGTCAGTTACAAATGACGTCTGTTTAGATACTGACATATTTAATCAACAAATCGTCACACTAATTTGTTAATAAATTATCTTGAATATAGTACAGAAACTTATATCCCATCAAATTCCTTTTCTTCTGTACTACTGGACTTTCTTGAAGACGTATTCAAAAGTAAAATTAAGAGTACATGATGTCAAAGCATTTTCTTAGTTTGTATGATTCTGAACAGGAAATATATCAGAAAAAAAGTTTACTATACGGAGCTTATTAAATGTTTCTTTCAGACACAATTTAATTAGCCTATTTAATGTCGTGACTATAACTGATACAATCAGAATGTTTCATCATACTACTATCATAAATGGTTTTATAAGATTTCTTAAAGTCTATAAAAGGCTAATATGATGCCACATTGTAGGTCTATCTCATTTTATTTTTCAGTAGATTATCTGATGAATGCAGAATGTCTGACCAAATGATGATCTGGCTGGACCTCATCCTTTTTCCACATGTCTTCCGGCGAATAACGGCGCACGAAGGATTTCAGTCGGAAAGTAGGTAGTAATTATCTGTGATTCGTTTAGTTATCCGATATGATTATTCAACAAGGAAAATTGGCCTAACCAGTGTTTCGTGTTAACAGGCTGGGGAAACCTAAAACATGTGAAGCAAAAACTATCAAACTGATCTGTATTTTCATGCCTCCTGTACCTATATACGGGTAAAAGGAACGTATGAGGTATTATGGTTAAAATATTGGCGTAAAATATTAATTTGTACCCAACAACAACACATTTAATAAGTATAAGGAACTTAGCGTGAATCTCCATGGATCATAGATCTCGACATATGCGGGTGTGAATGGTAACTCCACGATTTTAAGATTTTTCAACTTTTTTCAGCGCATATTTAACAAAAAGTTGGATGGACCCAGAAACCATTTGGACGTACAGATGGAAACCTAGTCAGGTAGCCCGGAGCCTGTACTGGACTACTATTTTTTCTTATTTTCGGGAAATAAACGTTTAATGATCTACACAGTAGAATGTTATCTAAAAACAAAGAATGTCCAAAATAAACAATTAAAGACCGGCTTTGTAAATACCGCAAATTATTATTTAAGGTTGATGAAAATTTTCTATATTTCCAGTGATTTTCTCGCAAGACAAAACGGAACTTAAGATAAATATGTCCAATTATTAAAATAAAATAATATTATAAATAACATGTTTATAAACAGATAAACAGCCGCTTGCAGTGGCCGATCGGTCCTTAACCCTTAAAACACTCTTGTCTCAGGTTCGATTCTCTACGCGATAAAATGTGTCTAATGTAGGTAAAGGTCTCGTACTGGTTCGATCCCCAGTCCAACGAGTCCTAAGGATTCGTTGTTTCGGAATTTATTCTGAATCAAAACAGGCAAGAGGTAAGTTGAGGCTGAGAGCTGAAGATAAAAGGTACAATTAGCGATAGAGTTTGATAATCTTAGCTTAATAAAAGAAAAGTCAAGTGAATGTAACTCACCGGTCAAAGTCTGTCAGACGGGAAGAGTCTCTGAAGCCCTTTGCAAAAGGATTGCTGTCGATTTTCAGCTTCGTAATCTGCAATAAAAATCGTACAGTTTAGTGCGAGGAACTAAAGACAGAATTTAGATTTCTCCAGACAAAATGTTGGCTAAAACCTCTGACATGTAAATGAATTTATTCCATTCAAATCATACCCGAGTTAGAAAAACAATAGCAGAATCCTACTACTGAGTTGGCATAATGTTTAATGATTCTGTGACAAGAAGGTCCACGTCTAATATAAGTCATCACTAGTAAAACTATAAATCCTTAGTACAGTAACAGACAAAAGTAGTCTTCCCTAATAATAACTAGAAATTACTACAACTGTCGTTAAAAAATTAATAAAAATTGGAAGACTATTGCTGCAATTTCTAATAACATATCAGTTACAGCTGTTTCTCGCCGATCTTGAATAATTATATCTAGTGAACAGCAGACATCCCTTTTATCACAAATAATGACACATATTTTTAGTAGTTTCAGTCTTATCTGCTAGCTTCGCGATCTATAATCTCCAGGAAATTTAGCTCTAATTTTATTTCATTAGTAAAGTTAATGACAGACCTAAGAAACTTTAATAAAATCGGTCTTTCTATTAAACACTTTCTTAGCAGAAAGCTAAGAGAGCTTGAAAGAACCATGTTCAATCCCTTCACATTTCTCGCTGTGTGTGTCTGTGTACTGAGATACTCAGAGAGAGAGAGAATGGCTATGAATCATTTATTTAAAAGCCTAGGCCCACACCTACATTAATGAACATTCTTACGAAATGCAAGGGTTGCATAATAAGTAACAACAATTTTAATCGGACAAATATAACATGCTATATTAGGTTACGTTACACAAGTCTACGTAAGATTAGGTTTGATTAGATTAGGTTAGGTTCGGTGAATATTAATGAGTCTGGCATTAAAATTTTTGACGGATATTCTATATCAGCTGACTAAATAAAATCTGTACAGTAAATATGAGACATTTCTTCCTAACGACTAACGCCAGAAAGAATTACTGGTATTAATTAATAAAGATATGTTAACAGCCAGGCTTACTGAACAGAAAAGTAAATACAGGGGAATTCAAAAGTAGCTACACACCATTAATTAGGCTTTCGAAAACACTTGCAATAATTTCTAATTCTTGCTGGGGAATGCTAGGTTTGGAGGTTTCCTTATTTTACTAGAAATATGTTTCGTGGTTTTACTATAACATATTGTAACATACTTTTCCGTAGTCCATCTTCCTGTACGGATAAATTAGAGACGATTATGGGTACTAAAACGTAAATTATAAAAGAATTTTGAGAATAAAGTATAAAAATGCAAAACATAACCTCTAAACAGGGTTATAAGATTATGAAAACTGTAGATTACTGTTTATTTATAACAGGTGAGAATTCGGTTTCTACACATCGGAGTATCTGTTCAAATTATTAACCTTAAACTACGTTCTAATAATTTCATACGTTTCATAACTTTGTGCCGATCTAATCAAATATCCAGCCAGTACTCACCAGCTGATTCTGGTACGCCGTCACTGCTGTGAAGACGGACTCTGGAAATATATACGTGCGATACTCCTCAGCCTCAAGGTCGGTGATGGGACCTCCATGTTCCCTCCACTTGATGAGATGGATTCGAGGTTGGTAGCGGTGCATGGAATTCAACACGATCTAAAACCACACAAGAAAGAAACTAATGACCTTTTGGCCTATATACGTAGGGCTTATGAAAAGACATAAAGTTTCAAGTGG
>NW_019059892.1:438659-458641 GCF_000696155.1 Zootermopsis nevadensis
AGTTGTTGGTCTGTGTATGCAGTCAAACACCTCAGTAATTTAAGATGTGCCGTGTAGTCTGGTAGAAGTTTATCGACGTTTCAGAGGTCCTTGCTACCTCCATCACCAGGGAGATCATATTTCCTATTACTTTCAAGCTAATTATTTTAATATTTAAATTTAATTAATTTAATTAATGCCCGAATTTATAACTTGTGTTGGGCAAGGCCGTGGTCTAGGCATCACGGAGCTTTCCTCCGGGGGCTTCCCCGGTTTCTCCGTGGCATCCCAACAATTACTCCATTCACACACACAGAAGAAGGCAATGGCAAACCACTTCTGGATCATCTGCCAAGAACGTATATGAACAGGTCCCAGTCCGAGAAAAGGATAGAAGGATCCTGTTCATATGGACCTGTCCTCAGACAGAACACTAAATAATAATAAGATGAGGTGGTCTAGCAGTTAGAACGCTGGCCTTGTAATCCTGAGGTCTCGGGTTCGATTCCCGGCGGTGCCCGAATTTATAACTTGCGTTGGGCAAGGCCGTGGTCTAGGCAACACGGAGGCTTCCCCGGTTTCTCCGTGGCATCCCAAAAATTACTCCATTCAACAAATAATGTTTATTCGAAAACTTTATATTTCCCAGCATTTTCCTGACGTGGTGGACACGGGGTCATTTGAATTTTTTAAAGCAACAAAACGATTTGGTATTTTAACTTCAACGTCTCTGAATATCAAAATTCAAAACGTATAATTTACTGAGTTTGCTATTGCATGTTTTGATGAACATTCTTTAGTGTTTATTTCTATTTCATAAATCTAATTACACCACTGTAAAGATTAGACGGGCCTGCAATGTCGAGACGAGGAATTACATCTAATTACAGTCAAATTACATAGAATGCTGACAAATTATAACAAGTAGACGTAACTGTTAATTATTAAGAAGATAGCTGAAGGCGGGGAGAAATTACAGTTCCAAGAATTGCAGTTTTAAAGCGACCCGCCCCCTACTCATTCATTGTTCTCAAAGAATAAGTTGTATAGGGAGGGGGGGGGTTAGTGAGAGGGGTTGGAGGGGTCATAATATTACGCTGTTCATTCTGCAGAACAAGAGGGAGGCAGTGTTTCTCCCACTCCCTCTAATATGTCAACTATAACGTTGCTAGGCAACGACATTCATAATTTCAACCAATGATGATTAGCGACTAAAGGCGACAATGGCCGACCGTGCATGCGACACGCTATAACACATGCCATATAGTACAAAGAGTGCTCCGACAGGCGTCGGTCGATCGCCAGGTCGGTCACGCTATCACATCCATCATTGTTCCACTCCGTGATGGCTACCGCTGGAAATCTCGTTGCAACAGTTGACAGAGCGCGGTTAGCGGCTCGCCACGGCCCTCAGGGGCAGGGCAGGTGTTGTCAGGGGTGAGAACTGTGACGTGTGGCCACACGAATGTTTCAGTGGTTACATTAACCTTGTTTGTTTGTCAGATCTCCACCAGCTGCTTCTGGATAGCAACGCAGTGTAGACTTGTAAGTATTTCCCAAACTTTCGGAGGAATTTATCGCCTCCATTTTCAGAGCGAAGATGGTGTCACAACCCTAAAGTCCAAGATCAACGTCTCCGCCACTGTGAGTACCTCAAATCCCAGACAGCAGTGGTTTTATAATCATCTCGGCATGTGCTGATTTATAATCGAGTGACATTATGATTATGTATGGTTAACTGGAAATGAATGAGAAAAGAAGCTGTGTTGCCTATTTCATATTTGGTCTATGATTTCCGCTTGTTAAAAGAGCATTGCCCGTCCTGCGACATGTGGTTAGAGGAAAAGGTCCGAATTATTTACAGTTAAAATAGGCACATGCAGATAGACGACAAAGCTTGGTCTCTCACTTTGGGAGAACAGTACAATGCTAACAACCCTTAACTGTTTTATTATTATTTAGTGTTCTGTATGACGACAGGTCCATATGAACAGGATCCTTCCATCTTTTTCTCGGACTGGGACCTGTTCATATACGTTCTTGGCAAATGTTGTGAGTTATGGAGCTGTAATACGCATAGTTCAGTATCGGTGGTAAATATTTCGGTTTTACTACCAGAGTGAGTATCAGATTAGTTTTCTACTTATCTCATAAGTTACGTAGACTGCGTTCTTCCAGGACATTGCGAGATCGCTAAATTGTTAGTGGATTGTTCAGCCACATTTTATATCCATGATGACAGCCCAAACAAGGATCATATTAACGGCGCATATAGTACACACACCACAGTAAAAGACAAACGTGTGTAATGTACAAAAACCGAGAAGTATAATATTAAAATCGGCCTTAAATAAGGATTTAAATGGGTAGGATACGGGATTCAGCTTATAATCCTTCATGTTTTGCGCATAAACAGGGGATTACTTTATTATCCTCAAGCCGTATTAACTCAACCAGTAAAGCGACCTCCCACACTTAGGCCTATATATACGTGGGAAATTCGATTTTTAATCTCTAGTCATTAACGTAGTACAAATGTTTAAATTTATATTTGTTCATAAAATAGGTGTCAGAGTACAGGCCTGAGCTTATCCTTATTTAACTCTTACATAGGTTATTATTTTTAAAAACGTTTGTAGGTTTATAGGTATGTTTCCTGTAATCTGACGTCATATAGGCTTGGAACATTTCTTTGAAATCTACTCATTTTACGAGTGCTCAGTGTCGAGTATTAATTCTACATTTAATTTTGAAACGTTCGCAATGAATAATTGTTAAAATACTTCTCTCAGCTTCGGTAGGTCAGTCTGTCTGTTGGTCCGTCTGACCTCATTAAGAACTCAAGAACCGCTGATTTGTTTTCACAAATTTAATATTAAGGAGTCGCGTTAATTATTGTTGGCTGTCTTGTAGGTTGCAGCGTTACAGCAAGAACCTCCGAAACGTCGGTAAATTTCTACAAGACTAAAGGGTGCAACAACCCAGAAGACAGCCATCTTCGTACTCACCGCCGTGAAAACCTCAAATCCTACAAGCTAAATGTTATCGACACATTCCAATTTTAATTAAAATTGCACAAAATGTGAATTACATTAAATCGTACACGCCTTTATTTACAAATCTAGAGCGAAATTATGATTTTTATGGTTATTCCAACACTCCGTAACTTGTTATACGCATCTAATGCAATTATACGAAGGACCACACTACCATAAAAATATTGTTATAACCAGAACTGAGACTTTCTTGCCAAGGACTAACAACGGAAATGTGAGTGATATATGGACATCCCTGGCGCGGGAAACCAGCACATGACACATTACAAATGCATTAGTCTAGCTAATATTGTACACGGGCGCCACTCAATCAGACATTATGTGAGCTTTGATGCCTTGTACGATTTGTAATGTTGGTATCTACACAACCGTCGCGAAACAAAAATCTTACATTACTTTTCGAAAGATAAATATTCGAGTAAGTCTCAGAAATAACAAGTGTGGACAGGCGTACAGCACACAACCAACTTTGCAAACGAAGATAAAGATTCCAAAATGTACGAAGTCGATATTTACAAGTTTTTAATCGCTGACGTCCAATACTTGGCCTGTTAGGTCATGATGATTAAAGAGAAAACTTTACTACATCCAATTTGAAAAACAAATTTTTACACTCTACCGTGTATATTATTTTAATCACCATGCAATATCAAGGCGATGTGTTTCAACTTCTGACGGTCATCTTCAGGACTCATTTATACACTACACTACATATTTACAATGCATTAGTGAATAAATATGTTTCTTTCGCTTAATTTTGTGAAAATATTTCCTTGCATTTTAAAAAACAAATTTTAAAAGTCTTATAGCTCCGCTTACAAAATTTGTAGTATGCTTCTTCCGTTTATTAGAACATTATGTTTTCTAATTTTCTCTGGTTACACCACTGTAAAAATGTTATTTTAGTTTTTATTTGTTTATTTGTTTAAATCTTGTCAGTCTGATCACAATAAAATTCTATTAAATATTAAAATATTACTAAAATTAACATTTAAATATTTAAAATGATGTTTTCTATCGAAATGTTCGATTTACATTAGATCATCACTTTTTTACACGACATGTTTCAGTTCTAAAAGAACCATCTTCAGGTGTATAAAATTATATAAACTTAAATATAATTTCTTAAATGCAACTTTTAGTCAGATGTTTATCAGATTTCAAATGATGTTTCCTTCCAGATTTTATTGTATTTTTTAATATCGTATTCGAAGTTGTTTTGTATATGTACGTCGTGCTTAACATGATTTTGTGTGGGTAAACGTTTTGTTGTTGTTCTTTGTATCATCCTGTAAAGTAAATAATATAAAGACTAAATGAATATTAATAAATTATAAATAGAAAATAAAATATTACATTTGATAAATTTTGAAACATAGTTTTTAACTAAATTTTTATAACGAAAGTTTCATCTCAGGTTTTCTTTATTCCTTTAACAATATTTTTAATGTCGCTATACGTTGACTTATTTCACCTTTTCCAATATATCAATATGTAATTTGGACCGATGCAGTTGTTTACCTGCGTCTCGTACGTCCTCGCTTCTATGATGAGTAGAATATTATTATGTAGTCTTACATGTGATCACGTCTTAGCGGATATTCTGCTTTATTAGACTGTACTGTACAGTAATTAGAATATAAAAAAAAGACCTGAAGATAGCTCTAAAAAGTTGAAACGAGTCACCTTGATGCACCACATTGAACGAAGTCATGTAGACGGAAGGATATGTAATATTACTGTCATCAAACAAAGTTCTCGTTTTATAACATCGCAAACTACCCACTTACTTCATCAACTTAAGAAGCTATTTTCTTCGCCACTTTGTTTCCAGACACTTGTATTGTGTGTTCTTCTCCGTGATCGTATATTCTAAATTAGTTACACTTGCACTTTTATACAGAGGAACATGGGCCTTGTTTCCTGGCTCGCATTAGAGTAATGCGACAGGAAAGCTACCCTAAGTGTGTATGTAGGCTATCTGGTAGCTCGAGTACACGAGGTTAGCGTGCTGACGGTTCAACGACTGTTGTCTAATTTGCAATCCTTCCTTCCCCCCTACTTCAGGGCTACATTATGTGACCGTAGGGGCCCGCAGGCGAGGGAAAGGACCCACGGTTTGATTTAATCTCTTACAACACTCGAAACTACATGCTCTTGAGTTAATAGCCGGGCTCCACTACAAGGTTGCAGCTGCAAGCATGTAAGTGTTTAAGTCTACACAATTGACTTAAGAAATTCTCATATATACAGAACCAAGAACATTATTTGTAAAATAATGGGGTGTCCCAGAGAGCAGGGTTAACAGACATGTTCACAGTGTTTCTAGACATTTTCGGAAGCTGGGCTCTAATCTCGATCACATTTACACATTTCTTTAGGGCAAACTTTAATGTACCGCCACGGTGGTCTAACGGTTAGAACGCTGGCCTTGTAGTCCTGGGGTCTCGGGTTCGATTCCCGGCGGTGCCCGAATTTATGACTTGTGTTGGGCAAGGCCGTGGTCTAGGCAAGTATGTCTCACAAGCGGTATATTCCCTTTTTGAACGGGATTTTGTTCGTATTTCTCATATTCCCCATGAAAATTACATCCCCCCTTTATATTCTTCCTGCTTTAATCATCTTGAATGAAACGCAGACCTAAAATATTCAGCTCCTTTTTCATTTAATTCTTTTTTTGCGCTGTATTCCTTTCAGTCTCTTACTTGTCCTCATGGTTTATCCCCGTCCGTCCTAAACTACTGCCATCCGGCCTGAATTTGAGAATTCAGTAAGATATATAAAATGAAGGAAAATCCGTAAGATGATATATTTATGTGCGAGGCGCGTCCTCAAAGTAAGTTTCCCACTCGTCCCACAGCTAGCAAACCTTATATTGCGCGAAGCGACTGTGCGTACGTGATAGAGCAATGACGTAGCATGGCGCATGCACTAACGGAACTTCCCGCGTTCTCACATTAGCATCGTTGCAGCTGTTGAAGATGGAGGTTCTTATTCCAGCTCCCGCCGACTGTGAAGTGCGGTCAGTGATAACGCTAGGCCGCACCCGGCTCGACGGACAGCAAGTCTCCTGCAGGAGTTTAGCTGGGAGGTGTTTAATCATTCACCCTACAACCTGGACCTCGCTCCCAGTGATTTCCATCTTTTCCTACACTTCAAGAAATTCCTGTCCGGTCAGCGTCAGCGTTTTGAGAATGACAGAGAGGCGGAGATGGTTGTCACACAGTGGTTCCAATCCCCGGCGGCAGACTTCTACGACACAGGTATTCCAAAGTTGGTCCCACGGTATGACAAATGTCTCACTTCCGGTGGCGAATATGTTGAAAAATAGCTGGACACTTGCTGTATCTGTTGCAATAAATATTTCCATGAAATTGTGTTTTGTTTCTGTAAACGGCCCCAGGGAAACTTACTTTGAGGACGCGCCTCGTATAAAGTAAATCATTTGCGGCTTGTAACCCAAGAATGTTTCATCAACATGATACATCCACTTTACATAAGTAATCTAAGATTATAGGTTGTTACCAACGTTCTTCTGATCATCTACACCTACAAGACTTACCGAGGCACAAAACAGAAAACAGCTATCGACAAGGCCTATCAACCTCCATTACAAATTCATTTCTAAAAGAAAAGTTTTATTTCTGTTTATAATCACTTACGTTTAAATTTAGACTTTACATGTTAAGTATTTGTGTCGTAGACCTGTATTTTCTTATGGTCATTCAAATTGTAATTAAAACCATAAATGTATGCCTATCATATATATAAAACGTGAAGATCATATTTATTTAAACCGCACTTATCAACATGACAAGCACCGAAAAGTTTATAGAAAATTCTGAAGTATTCCGAAGTAATCAATTGCATTCGGAAATTACTGACTTTAAAACAAAAACTTGTATAAACACGTTGAATTAATGTGAACGTATGATAATTAATATATGCAGAGTAAAACTATGTTACACAGCAAAATTTCTGAACAGGTATCAAAATATAAGTAAGTTATTTAGAATATTCTATTTCATATCACAAAGGATATAAAAAAATAAACTTATAATTTTATATGAAAATAAATACCAGATTAAAATTAATTTTAGGAATAAGGTTATCAGAAAAATGAAATAAAAATAAATAATAATTAACAAAGGGATTTTAGTAGATCTTGTCATTGACATAAATAGCAGTTATTGAACACAGATGTGACTATAGTTTTCAATCGATAAACTTTAACCTCAGCACTGAAAGGGCTTAATGTTGATGAACATAACGAAGGCCACTTTAAAGTGTTTCAACATTTTTGGCCAGAGTTGTGAAAGGAAAGAAATAACCAACATTTGGCAGTTGGTAATATTAAAATTATAAAGTATACTATAAATATTTGTGGAAAATTAGTTAGGATATTGTAACAGAAAAGAAGAACTTAAGGTGGTCTGCGAGCCAGTCGTGTAACACGCATAACGGGTTTAATGGTCGGATTATGATCTCTAAGAAATACGTTGCTAGGCTTTCACCTGCCCCTGAAGCAATGAGCCTTGTAGACTGTAGCTAATGGGCAGTTTTGGTAGCCTAATTACGGAGACACACGACCTTGCCATGTCTTACAACATTTGTAGCTTATAATTTCTTGTTTTATCATTTCCCATTTTATATTTCCTGTTTTAAGAATCATGCCAATTGCTCTATGCTTGATTTTTCATACTCAAACTAACTAATTACAAAGAGTGATAAAATCTTCTCGGTCCTGACGATAGAGAAATAAACAGTTTCCGAAACGTTGAGCTTCATTCCGAATTGATGTGACTGATCGCCAGAGAAAATTTTATCAATTTCATTCATGGTAAAAGCACAAAGCTTTAATATGTATTTATTATATAAATTTGGTTCAAATTTTCAAATATTACAATACGAATGTCACAAGATTATAATTCATTCCTTTTCATATAAAGCTTGACCTTCGCTGGGACGTACAAGCGCCAATCAAAATACCTTTAGCCGAAGCCGTGGCAGCGGTACGAGGCGTTTGTATAGTCGTCAGTTCAGTGTTGTCACATTTTACTGTTTAACAATAGCGAGTCTGGACTGACTCACCACACTCGGCTGAAGGATGAAACACATTTGGCAACACTCGTGAGTTCGGCTTTGTGCCACGTGACCCCGATCGAAACCAGCCGAGAAGTACTGGATTACAGTCGGCCCACCCCGCACCCTGTTGCATTTCGTTCTTTCGATCTGTTTTCTCCAAAAGCTTCATAAGAAAAGGAATGACCTATAGTTTGTTTTAAAAGGAATGCATCCTGTTGCCTTGAACTGTAGTACGCTGTACGTAAGCCTGTTTTGTCAAACAGGTGTCATTCGATGGCATTTCGCAACTGTCAAGTATGCCAATAACTCTCCGGTCCCCCAACCAACCTTTAATTTATGTCACAATCAAATCAAACATTACCAAGTCGCCTTTCACCTACAAAAGCTTCAGCAAGTCGTCTTCCTCCCAGAAAACTACGTGAATAATGGTGAGTGCTCCGATCTGGCTAGTAATGCACCAACACACCATTGACATCACAGGAATATAAAAGAAATTTTTATTATATAAAACAACATAGACGCATTGGATTTAATAGTATTGCATTTCTGCAGAATCTACTTCTATAACAGGGTTCCACCCTGCACATAAATATTTAATCTTGGCATATTTAGCTATATTTTATACATTTATCAACACCAACGAAGAAAAGTTATGAGATTTCAGAATCTCATGGCGATTGTATGAAGATGTCTGTCTTTCTGAATGTAGCATTGCGTAGTCTGGTAGATACTAACCGACGTTTCATTTATGTTACTGATTTGTTTTCTCGTCTAGCGGTTAGAACGCTGGCCTTGTAATCCTGGGGTCTCAGGGTTCGATTCCCGGCGGTGCCCGAATTTATAACTTGTATTGGGCAAGGCCGTGGTCTAGGCAACACGGAGTTTTCCTCCGGGGGCTTCTTCCCGGTTTCTCCGTGGCATCCCAACAATTACTCCATTCACACACAAAAGAAGGCAATGGCAAACCACTTCTGGATCATCTGCCAAGAACGTATATGAACAGGTCCCAGTCCGAGAAAAGGATGGAAGGATCCTGTTCATATGGTCCTGTCGTCAGACAGAACACTAATAATGAAAAAAAGAGTCTATTTACAGTTGAACACATATACGTTACAGAATGAAGACAAATTTATTACGACGGCAGACACTGGAATACAAACCATTGCATAATGATGAAAATATTGAGAGATCGACTACCGCTGAAGTATAAAGAACAGACAATTAAAATTGTTATACATAGATTTATTATTATGTTTTAATTAAATGAATTAAATTTTATTACATGCTTGAAGCATGAACAGTGTATTAAGACGTAGTCCCTCAGTTGGGTGTGTCACTGATGCAAATGGCATAGAGATTTTTGGACATTTTCGGCAAAGACCTTTCCTTAGAGGATACTTTCTCGAAAAGGAGAAGTATTTAGATTGTACGCGTTTAGTTTAATTTGGTCTTGAAATTGTTAAATGTGTAGGCCTATATTTAAAAGTTTCTTGCCTGACATAGACTTTTTGTTGTTGGCAAATGATTGAATTATTATTAATATTATTATTGTATTACATCTGTAATTAGCTCCCGTAGATGTTGAGTTAGCACACTAGAATTAAGAACTCAATTTAATTAATGTCAATATTGTTCTCGAAACAGCACTTATGTTCCTGCTACCAACATAGTATACAGATTAATTTTTCTATGTTCAGTTGATCCTCAAATCACAGTCTTTCTGTTAGATGAACCTTTGATACTAATACAGTTTATAAATCTGTAGATATCTTTACAAATCTGCGTTTTAATTTAAATTATTCAGATTGCATTGTTTAAACTGTTTCCCGATCCTTTTCTGCATAGCTTTGTTACTGTAATCTTTCTGACACTGTAATTCGACCTTTGCTGTTAAATCAGGACATATAAATATAGTAATAGATCTATATAATAAATAAATGAACTTATAAATTGTTATTGTCTACTTTGAGGAAACCTCGACATGTGAAAGTGATTACATTATTTATATGTATTTATTTTATCTTCTTAAACAGACTCTGTAATTGGCTTATGTACCTATTAAGTCAGCAAATTAAAATAAAGAATTAATTGAATTATAAACAAACTTTATTATTCAAGCTTTTGACTGTCTGTACGGATAATAGATTTTAAACTGCAATAAATGACGTTCAATATGTATTATGGCCACAAATTAACTAACTACATGGAGCATTGTCCTTCTTAAACATGAGAGTCCCTAATATAGTCATGACACTCGAAATTTCATACTGTGTTTATAACAATAGAAATTGGGCCCATAGCCCTAAACCCTAGCTTAATTTTCGTATGAGAATACATCATTACGGGAAAAACTTAAAATAAACATTTTATTAGAACAAATATGACTAAATCAATCGTTTAAGGTCCAATTAAAGCCTAATCTAACGCAAAAAAATCATAAATCTGTTTCGAATCTAATAAATTATGCTCAGGAAGATTTACCTTCCGGAAATTTAAAATAATGTCAGAGTTCCATATTTGGTATTCAGTTCACTAGTTATATCTCATTCAACACGGTATGTAGACGTGTGAAACTTGGAAAAAGAAAGTAACAACTTGCAGGTAAACAGCTAATGTTTTATAAATATACGTATCCTGAATATGATGAAATATTAACAAACGTAAGTGAAACCTGAAACATTCTGTACACTTCTAAGTAATGGAACTATGATGAATGCGTTTGAAGATTGTTTCAATGTATGAAAGACACATAAGATATCATCATCTCGCAGAAAAACATGATATAGTTATCATCTTGGATTTAACAAAGGAAACATGGTCACGGTTTGTGCGCTGGACAGTCTTTTGAACTGGAGACATTTACATAATATTTACAACCTAAGGTATGAGCTTCAGACAGTTACCCACATACAGGAAAGTGCACTCTTCTTATAAAAACGTTAGGTTTGACCACTTTATTATTTTTGCATTCTTAGATGGGAGAAATTCTATTATAGCTAATGCAATTTGTTATAAAAAAAATTGGGATTTTCGATGTGGATTTGATTCATCTGGTTCAGGATAGGGTCCACTGGAGGGTACTACTGAACACGAAATCGTTGTCGGGTGTCCTTAAAGGCGGGGAATTTGACTAACTGAGCGACTAACAGCTTCCCAATAAGACCTCTGCTACGTTAAATTTGGTTACAGGTTATTAACCATCTACACGGAATACGACAGTCAGTTAGTCAAGGAAATCCCCGCTCTTTATGGAATCCTGAAGTAAACTGCCATCTTCAAACGACATTTCTGATTAGCTTATAGTAACCATTTTCCTGTATGTTTGTGCTTCTTAAAACACATACACATTACGACTTGTGAAGTGGGAATAATACTAGCGCCTTTAAACAAGCGCCTATCTGAGATTCTGCATCTCAGTATCTACTTGGATAGTGTTCAACTTTTATTAATGTATTTTTCAAAGAAATGGAAGATTATGACATGGTAGATGCGCGAACTATTTTGATGTAAGGATGACAACCCACAAATTATCTCGACCACAGAAGCGTGTGTGGTGTCAGGTTTCAAGGACCTCTGCTGGCAGTGCGGGTGGTTTTATGACATACACTGTGTAGACCTAATCTTTGTAAACAAATATAGCATTGAATAAACAATGAATCTATCATTGGTTTGCTTTACATTCGCGAGGTCACAAATTCAAATCTGGGTCCGAAGACCGGTTGTGATGATTAAGGTTTTTCACTGTTTTCCTCAGCCCCTCCAGTAAAATTCCGGAATATTGCCTTAAATTAGAATACAGCTACTTTTCTCTTAACCCTGTCCCATCCAAATTATTATTCCGTAATCATTATTCAATTTAATGACATATAATACGAAATCATCATTAAGTAAACACAGTGCTTTAAAGCATCTAGCTAGTTTCTCCTGTGCGCTATGCCTCTGGCTTTGCTAGTGTTAACATGAAATATTGGACGGCAGCCATGTCTTGTTTATGTTGCTGATATAATGTAACTGTATAATTTATGAAATGGGAAAACACACTTCCAGACGCGCTGTGCCACCCCACAGTGTTCATTACTGAGCGGAAACATAGGGAATGTGAAGAGAGATGACGTCCTTCAATATGTCTGCTTTCAGTTTCCATTCGCGAAGAATTATTAACAATAAAAGATATACAAAATCATATGAAATTAAACAATATTTCCGATACATAGAACGATGTGAGATACACTGGTATATTTTACAATATTCCAACGCTGTAAAATCAAAACTAAAATTGCCACTTTAACGTAACAAACTTGAAATTTGCAAATATTACTTAAAATGGACGCATGTTTACGGGGAGAAATGTTTGTCCGCAAGTATATTTCAATTTCAGAGTTACTGAACGTATTTTGACGAAGCTCGGTATTCTACTCCTACTACATGGTGTCTGTCCACAAGTATATTTCAGTTTCAGAGTTACTGAAAGTATTTTGACAAAGCTCGGTATTCTACTCCTACTAGATGGAAACACAAAAATGTTTTGGTACAATTTGATTTTGGCGTCGAGGTCTGAGGCGTGGGCCTTATGCCTCTTGGTCACAAGGACCGTGGGCTCGAATCCCACTCAAGCGATGGATGTTTCTCCGCGTTTTTACGTGTTGTGCTGTCCTGTGTACAGGTAGAGGCCTTGCGACGGGCCGATCCCTCGTCCAAGGAGTCCTGCCGAATGTCTAATACGTCAAAGCCGACGAAAAGTTGAGTCCTGGACTCATATTATTTAATGTTAGGGTTTTTAAAGTATCAAGTATCATATGCAGCCTAGTACGTTTCGCAAAAATGGTTACGCAAACCCAAGTATTGTATTAATTTCGCGGCCCGTGAACGCAGCGTGAGGTTATTACATATAGGATTTACGTATGTTTGCTCACTGGAGTGTGAATTTGTTATCGCAAGGCTAAGTCTTTGATTGTTACAGACAGTCTGCTATGATTTTAGTTTCGCAGAAAAACGATAAGTGAGTCCATCTTATTGTCACTTTATAAAACTGTTAACCTGAACTTAAATATAATACACATTAATTAATCGATTTTTGTGAAACTAGGTATTACAGGCCATTTCATATTGGAACTTTTAAAGTCTATGTCATCAATACTAGTAACATGACGGTCGTGCAATGATGTGGGAACAATATTAAAGCCAGTCAGTGAAGAATATTTATATTTGTATAATTATAAAAAATTAAACATTGTGATGTCTATTGAGGTAAAATTTTAGTAAGGGTGCTCAGTGGTGTGACTGATGGAATTTTATAAAGGAATAAGGTTTACTTGCTTTGAAACCGAATGCACATGATTTGATTTCCACAACAGATCTCGATATAAAAACTGTTTAGTTGGAAACATGACATGAACTAAACCGGTATTAGAATAATATGATCTCGGTTTTTGAGGTAATTCAGTTATTTATATCATGGGAACCACCAGGGGTGGATGCAATGTTTCCCCAATTGAATAACACCAGTCCAAGCCTTTACAGCCATAGCTATTTTCCGTTTCCAATTTAAAGCACATGAGTCCTAAACTCATATTATTTAATGTTAGGGTTTTTCTTCAGATTTTGACAATACACAAATCGCTGAAACCCACAACAACTTAAAGAGGTCACCCCAGCAGTGAGAAAAGTCACATAACCACATGAGTCATGCATCGTTTCCTTAATATTTTGATGAACTATAACTGTGAAGATGACTGTCTTCAAGGCTGTAGCTTTTATAAGGTCCCCATTATTAGGGCGATGAGTCTCGTAGCCATGATGAAGCAGGAAAGACCTCTTAAACGTTGGTAAACATCGACCAGACTACACAGCGCAACAACCCAGAAGACAGAAATCTTCATACTCATCGCCCTGATGACGGAGGCAGTATGCCCTCCGAAACGTTGGTTTATTATTAATATTATTATTGTATTACATCTGTAATTAGCTCCCGTAGATGTTGAGTTAGCACACTAGAATTAAGAACTCAATTTAATTAATGTCAATATTGTTCTCGAAACAGCACTTATGTTCCTGCTACCAACATAGTATACAGATTAATTTTTCTATGTTCAGTTGATCCTCAAATCACAGTCTTTCTGTTAGATGAACCTTTGATACTAATACAGTTTATAAATCTGTAGATATCTTTACAAATCTGCGTTTTAATTTAAATTATTCAGATTGCATTGTTTAAACTGTTTCCCGATCCTTTTCTGCATAGCTTTGTTACTGTAATCTTTCTGACACTGTAATTCGACCTTTGCTGTTAAATCAGGACATATAAATATAGTAATAGATCTATATAATAAATAAATGAACTTATAAATTGTTATTGTCTACTTTGAGGAAACCTCGACATGTGAAAGTGATTACATTATTTATATGTATTTATTTTATCTTCTTAAACAGACTCTGTAATTGGCTTATGTACCTATTAAGTCAGCAAATTAAAATAAAGAATTAATTGAATTATAAACAAACTTTATTATTCAAGCTTTTGACTGTCTGTACGGATAATAGATTTTAAACTGCAATAAATGACGTTCAATATGTATTATGGCCACAAATTAACTAACTACATGGAGCATTGTCCTTCTTAAACATGAGAGTCCCTAATATAGTCATGACACTCGAAATTTCATACTGTGTTTATAACAATAGAAATTGGGCCCATAGCCCTAAACCCTAGCTTAATTTTCGTATGAGAATACATCATTACGGGAAAAACTTAAAATAAACATTTTATTAGAACAAATATGACTAAATCAATCGTTTAAGGTCCAATTAAAGCCTAATCTAACGCAAAAAAATCATAAATCTGTTTCGAATCTAATAAATTATGCTCAGGAAGATTTACCTTCCGTAAATTTAAAATAATGTCAGAGTTCCATATTTGGTATTCAGTTCACTAGTTATATCTCATTCAACACGGTATGTAGACGTGTGAAACTTGGAAAAAGAAAGTAACAACTTGCAGGTAAACAGCTAATGTTTTATAAATATACGTATCCTGAATATGATGAAATATTAACAAACGTAAGTGAAACCTGAAACATTCTGTACACTTCTAAGTAATGGAACTATGATGAATGCGTTTGAAGATTGTTTCAATGTATGAAAGACACATAAGATATCATCATCTCGCAGAAAAACATGATATAGTTATCATCTTGGATTTAACAAAGGAAACATGGTCACGGTTTGTGCGCTGGACAGTCTTTTGAACTGGAGACATTTACATAATATTTACAACCTAAGGTATGAGCTTCAGACAGTTACCCACATACAGGAAAGTGCACTCTTCTTATAAAAACGTTAGGTTTGACCACTTTATTATTTTTGCATTCTTAGATGGGAGAAATTCTATTATAGCTAATGCAATTTGTTATAAAAAAAATTGGGATTTTCGATGTGGATTTGATTCATCTGGTTCAGGATAGGGTCCACTGGAGGGTACTACTGAACACGAAATCGTTGTCGGGTGTCCTTAAAGGCGGGGAATTTGACTAACTGAGCGACTAACAGCTTCCCAATAAGACCTCTGCTACGTTAAATTTGGTTACAGGTTATTAACCATCTACACGGAATACGACAGTCAGTTAGTCAAGGAAATCCCCGCTCTTTATGGAATCCTGAAGTAAACTGCCATCTTCAAACGACATTTCTGATTAGCTTATAGTAACCATTTTCCTGTATGTTTGTGCTTCTTAAAACACATACACATTACGACTTGTGAAGTGGGAATAATACTAGCGCCTTTAAACAAGCGCCTATCTGAGATTCTGCATCTCAGTATCTACTTGGATAGTGTTCAACTTTTATTAATGTATTTTTCAAAGAAATGGAAGATTATGACATGGTAGATGCGCGAACTATTTTGATGTAAGGATGACAACCCACAAATTATCTCGACCACAGAAGCGTGTGTGGTGTCAGGTTTCAAGGACCTCTGCTGGCAGTGCGGGTGGTTTTATGACATACACTGTGTAGACCTAATCTTTGTAAACAAATATAGCATTGAATAAACAATGAATCTATCATTGGTTTGCTTTACATTCGCGAGGTCACAAATTCAAATCTGGGTCCGAAGACCGGTTGTGATGATTAAGGTTTTTCACTGTTTTCCTCAGCCCCTCCAGTAAAATTCCGGAATATTGCCTTAAATTAGAATACAGCTACTTTTCTCTTAACCCTGTCCCATCCAAATTATTATTCCGTAATCATTATTCAATTTAATGACATATAATACGAAATCATCATTAAGTAAACACAGTGCTTTAAAGCATCTAGCTAGTTTCTCCTGTGCGCTATGCCTCTGGCTTTGCTAGTGTTAACATGAAATATTGGACGGCAGCCATGTCTTGTTTATGTTGCTGATATAATGTAACTGTATAATTTATGAAATGGGAAAACACACTTCCAGACGCGCTGTGCCACCCCACAGTGTTCATTACTGAGCGGAAACATAGGGAATGTGAAGAGAGATGACGTCCTTCAATATGTCTGCTTTCAGTTTCCATTCGCGAAGAATTATTAACAATAAAAGATATACAAAATCATATGAAATTAAACAATATTTCCGATACATAGAACGATGTGAGATACACTGGTATATTTTACAATATTCCAACGCTGTAAAATCAAAACTAAAATTGCCACTTTAACGTAACAAACTTGAAATTTGCAAATATTACTTAAAATGGACGCATGTTTACGGGGAGAAATGTTTGTCCGCAAGTATATTTCAATTTCAGAGTTACTGAACGTATTTTGACGAAGCTCGGTATTCTACTCCTACTACATGGAAACACAAAAATGTTTTGGTACAATTTGATTTTGGCGTCGAGGTCTGAGGCGTGGGCCTTATGCCTCTTGGTCACAAGGACCGTGGGCTCGAATCCCACTCAAGCGATGGATGTTTCTCCGCGTTTTTACGTGTTGTGCTGTCCTGTGTACAGGTAGAGGCCTTGCGACGGGCCGATCCCTCGTCCAAGGAGTCCTGCCGAATGTCTAATACGTCAAAGCCGACGAAAAGTTGAGTCCTGGACTCATATTATTTAATGTTAGGGTTTTTCTTCAGATTTTGACAATACACAAATCGCTGAAAACCACAACAACTTAAAGAGGTCACCCCAGCAGTGAGAAAAGTCACATAAACACATAAGTCATGCATCGTTTCCTTAATATTTTGATGAACTATAACTGTGAAGATGACTGTCTTCAAGGCTGTAGCTTTTATAAGGTCCCCATTATTAGGGCGATGAGTCTCGTAGCCATGATGAGGCAGGAAAGACCTCTTAAAAATTTGGTAAACTTCTATCACACTTCACTGAGATCCAATGCATAAGACCACCATTTTCGGACACACTACCGTCAGAACCTCAAATTCAACTATAATTGAAGATTTCCGTCTTCTGGGTCTATAATCGTTTCAAAAAATTAGCCACGTTTCAATTATTATTAAAAAAATAAATCAAGCTTAAAACTGCTGGTTTGGCTAACGTTAATTACATGTCTACACCAAGCGTTACCCGTAGTTTTCACTCCCACTTTGTATTTGGGAGGTCCAGGATTCAATCTTAGATCTCCTTATAAATCCTTATAAACCATTGATTGGAGAGAAAAATACCTCAAGATAGGCTACGGTCGTTACATTCTACATAATTTTAAATTCGTCACTTACAATAATCATTTAATTCGACCGTGTATAGGCCTAATCCATGCATTTAAAAACATTAGGTTACGCCATTGAAATAACTTACAGTGTACATGCAGCCTATATACACAGGCACACGCTTATGGTCATAAACCAAGGAATATGAGACATGATTTTTGTGCCTGTAAGGTCGAAATCTGAAATTCAAATAAGAGTGTATAGAGTTACAGAAATATTTCAGTCCGCCATTACTCAGCGTTCAATTACAAAGCGTTTCGTGTTTGTTGCAGGATATCCGAACCCAAACAGACAGACGAACAGTTTTTATTTTCTATTTTTTGAAGTAGATCAGTCTATCACTCGGCGTCTATCCATCCAGGTGTTACCTGATGGCAGTCAGAAGCCAGCCAGCATCTCTCTCAGCGGTCCAGCACATGTTTTCTTCTGTCTATATTTACTACAACATACCACAAAACTCCCAGACCACGTCATATTTATAAATTTCAGTTCATGTCGAGTCTGTCTGTGACAGCTAAGACGTGATATTGGTGTCCACATCTCAACCCCAGAAAGGGGGTTGTAACCAGGTGCTTTCTATATCTGACCCGTGTGTGTAGCATTCTTGTAAGTGCTGTAGGTCGATTAGGTACAAATCATGTATGTTTTCCTCCTTCGATGTTTATTTCAAACGTAGGATGACAAATTTTTTCCTTTTACTGACTTTTGTTTTTGTGTAATCCAGTCCCTATAAAACTGTACACGTCTGTATGAGATTTAACTTACTACTTCTACTCGCTACTAAACACATCCTGCTATGTATGACACTCATGCATATGAAACGTAGTATATAATGTTACATACAAATACAAAAAACTTCAGTTATTTCCATCTGTACAGATTAACACAGAAAGTCTTATGGTATATATTTTATCTGCGTAGAATGTGTGGTCTGTTAAAAATAATGGAGAAGCCAAATGCGTAAAACAATTCTAAAGAGTTTCTTTATCATAAATTATAGTTGTCAAATATAACAAGCAAAACACGTACCATAATGGTTCGTTTGAATATGTGGCATTGATGTACAAGTGTTGGATGTCAACATAAGGTTTATGTACGGCCTCAGAGTTCACGGTCTGGAGTCAACATCGCAATCATTACTTATTCGTTCTGATATACTCGTAATGCCTCCACGTCTTCTCCGAAATCCTGAATACGTCTGTGCTATATTTATAAGGAATTTTTGTAGAAACGATATTGACAAATTAATTTACTTACTAGAAATCGTTCTTCCGTCAAAACAGGGTTTTGTTGAAATAAACTGTACCGAACAGTATGGCTGTCTTACTAATATGTAATCTATAACAGGATAACAAATGGAGAATTCTGAAGAGACAAAAGATTTAAATGAGCTCAATATACGATTTTACGCTGAATAAAGTGTAGACTATTAGATTTTAAAAATATTTGAAAAATAAACAGCTAACTTCATCCTGAGAACCTGATAATACTCTGCTATACGAGAGCTCGCCACTGCCACCTGCCCCTGTCATTAGCCAGATGAATCCAGCCGTACCTTCTCACTCTTTCACTGAAGGTCTATTTTAATGACTTCCGACTACCTTTATATACTAGGTTTCCCAGTTGGTCTCTTCTGTTCAGGCTTTCCAACCAAGTTTTGTCCGTATTTTTCATCTCTCTAACATGCACTAAATTCATATAATAAAACAATTAAAGATGGTACAATAATTTCAGTAAATATTTTTTAAACAAAACCAAGTAATATTAAAAACTAAATAGCATTATCATTGTGGCATTGTTAAAAAAAAGACTAATACT
Organism: Zootermopsis nevadensis; assembly: GCF_000696155.1. Next base: position 458,292 of record NW_019059892.1, read on the forward strand.
AACGAAAGACGAGTTAAAATAACAACGATATTAAACAACGAAAAGTAAACAGTATTAAGTGTCACTTTGTGGGCAACTGATAATAATTTATCATGAACATGAAACTTATTTTGGTCCAAGACCCTTCGAGCCTCCTGTCCTAGAGGTGAAGAAACGAGAATGTTTTAGCTGTAAGACTTGAGGTTCTCACAGCGGTGAGTATGAAGATTTCGCCCTGATGACGGAGGCAGTATGACCTCTGAAACGTTGGTTAACATCGACCAGATTACACGGCGCAACAACCCAGAAGACAGAAATCTTCATACTCATCGCCCTGATAATGGAGGCAGTATGACCTCTGAAACGTTGGT
>NW_019059892.1:463492-483361 GCF_000696155.1 Zootermopsis nevadensis
GCGAACAAAAAAGGTTGAATACCACTGGTCTAGATGACCGTGTTTCAATTCACTGCATAAGAAAAATGTTTCTCTTTTCCACTATCACGCGTACAACAGCTTCTGGATCCACGGAGCTTCTAAACCAATGGGCACTGCATTCTTTCTCTGGGGATTAAGCGGCCGGAATGTGAAGGTAACAACTTAATCTAGTATTGACTTATAGAACGCGTACCTCTATACGTCTTCGTGGGGTGATGCTTAGACACAGGATCAACTTCACATCCGTCCCCTCTCGATCATGAACAATGATGCTAATTGAAATGGTACCGTATTCTTCTCACTGGCTTTCAGTTACAATCGCGAGTAAAATATGCTATTGCCGATAAATCAACGCCAGGACTTCCAATGCATGTGGCCCATTTACAAGCCTATATTTCAAATGTTTTAACTACATACTGTTGGAGATCAGTCTGTTTTTTCAAATGAAATTTCAGAAAGAAAAAAAGGAAAAGTAGAAAGCATTTTAAGAAGTGTAGGTGAGAAATCTCTTAACCCCCGTTGTGACCTCCTGTATGTATGTGACTTGTCCTACTGAGACTGCTCAGCCCACTGATACTTTATTACTTGGATGGAACGTATCAATCCTTTTGAAGCCAAGTCTTCATAATTTGATTACGAACTCCAATACGTTTATTTTCCAGCGAAAAGAAAACCTGTGTTTTTAGTCAAAATTCAGATGTTTGTTACTCTATTTGTTCGGTCTGAGGCCCTGAAAATCCCAATGTCTATAACTAACTAACTAACTCCCTTGTAGCAGCACTCGCAGATTCAACACCGACAACACAAAAGCCAAATGCTTATGAGAACCCTAAAGAAGAACAGTGATGAGAAGGAGAGAGAAGATGATAGGAACATGAAACAAGAATAGGAAGATGATGCAGAAGGAAGATACGACGGTGTAAATAAAGAATCGGTAAAACATGAAGACGGGCATAAGAGCTTTAGTACAGTTATTGTCTGTCGGTAAGCCTGTCTTTATTTTTCAGAAAATCATAAAATCACGATTATAAGAAAACATCAAAAATGAAAATTAAAGCAAAATTTGAAACTACTAGGGAAGAAATGAAAGGCATACAAAAAGAAACATGGACGCCCTCCTGAACACGTTGGTCTAGAATGAATACGATCGCTAATAAACTTGAAACACCTGTTCGAAACTCACTAGAGCACAGACGTGTCTCCTACTTTTGTGAATTTGTTTTACGAAACTGTGAGTCTTTTATATTCTACAGAAATACTGATAACAATACGGTATTTATTTAATTTGGCGAGTTTCCTTTGCCGATTAGCCCATATATAGATTTTGCTTGAATTCCCTTCATTAAAATCTGTTGATACGGCAAAGCACTGAATAGTGACTTGTCAGAATTCGTTGTCCAAAACTTTGTTTTGTCTGTGCGGACAAAAGGAGTTCATATCCCCTTGACTCTTCCACAAGGAAGAGATCACTGGACGACGACCGCCCGTGGCACTCCAGTTTGTCCCCGATCTTGTCCGCCGCTGACAGGATGAACATTCTTATGCGCACGTGTTTGTTGAAGAAATAAGTTCTCACATATTCTCATAGTTCATCTTACCTGTTCCTTTAACAACAAATTTCAAAAAACAAAAACAAAAATAAGTTAAATTGTTATCCGCTATATGTAAAATCGAAATAAATGTACAGCACAGACTAACGTAATGAAGATATGGCAACAAGACGCCTAGATTTCATGAAAAGCAGAGCATATTTCTAAAAGTAATATAAAAATATGTATTTCGTTACACAGGATTACAGATAAACTATGTTGTTTAGGCTTTTATAAATGCTTATCTTTCGACGATCAGATTATTTTCTAAAGAAATTTTGTCACGGAGAATAGTAAATCCCCTAAAAGGTCCAGTTTAACCAACTCCATAGAGCAGAGTCCTTCTTGAAAAGCTGAAACTCTCTCAGCTAGTAAAGAAATGCTCAGTCTTTACTATTTACAAGACCCCCTTCCCGATCCCTATCCTCAGCCAGATGAATCAAGGCTACAAATCTACACCCATTTTCCTAAAAAAAATTTTAATATTATCATTATACTTACTCCTAGGACTTCCTTTCAGGATTGTAAATTAATTTTCACAAACCTAATCATCCTTAATATGAACATTTTAACAATATTTGATGAAGAATGGTAACATCGCTGTTGCTAAAGTAAAGACTGTATGTAGCATCTTAATGGCTTACCCCAGATTAAAAATTCTAAAACTTGAGATTGGAAACACATTAGGCCTATTTGAAATTTTCCCCTCTTTTCCTTGCCATTCACAGTGGCATCACGGTCTGAGGCGTGGGCCTTGTGCTCTTGGACAATGGGGCCGTAGATTCGAATCCAATACAAGCCATGAAAGTTTGTCCGCGTCTTCCTGCGTTGTGCACCGGAACAGATCTTACAATAGGATGAACACTCGTCCAAGGAGTACTACCAAATATCTAAATAGATTAAACCAGTGGTATTCAACGTGAGGTACGCGTATCCCTGGGGGTACACGAAGACATCTCACGGGGTACGTGAAATTTAAAAAAAATATATATATTATTTTATGATAAACACTGAATAATCAGTAATTTAATTTATTTTAGATGTAGATTATATACTATATATAACTTGAATTATACACCAACAACGTTGGGGGGTACAAAGTTGAAGGGAAATTATATCTGGGGGTACGTGAACAAAAAAGGTTGCATACCACTGGATTAAACAACCTCCAAAAGATGCGGCCAAGATCCACAGCTTATGATCATATATTTCTGTACATTTTTTCCTATAGCTGTGCACTTATGGGACACATTATATACCATTTACGTAAGTTTGTACCTGTATATATACGCGTATGTATGTGTGTGTGCTATAAGAACGAGAATTTAACTTATGTCATGTTATTTCAAATAAAATATTTTCAAAATATAAGATACCGGTACTATATTCTTTTTTTTTTAGCAAATCTCAGGTACATCTGAACACGAAACACAGTCAAAAATTCCAGTACCTATGATGGCCTAATATTGTATAAGACTTTTTTGCTGTATTTCTCTTTTTAGTATTTCATGTCATACGTAATATCGCTTTCTCCGTTATCGTCAGTAGTATCACCTCTTGCCTGTCATCAATCACCGTGTCCATCGCCGAAGACTGTCAAATGCGCACGGGGTTGTGGTACGACACGCGGCTCCCCTGCCTTAAAGCAGTAAATCGTGCTTGGTGCCACCAGCTGAGCCACAGTCACTCCGAATCCACGGGTGGGGGAGGGGGAGGGGGGTGTACGGCGACAACTGTCAGGCTCAGTGCGTTACCTGTGTCACTTAGTATCTTCGTTCTGAGAAGGGAATGTGGGAATTCGATTAATAGCATGGAAAGGTGAAAGCCACAGGCAAACAGAAAGATAGGAAAGAAAGAAAGAAAGGAAAAACGGAGAGAGACAAACATTTCAGTCAGAGAAGCTTCCCACTCCGGTAACCGGTGTTTTGTTCATTTTTTCTTGGGTTTCAAGACATGGTCAAATTTAATCGAATTTGATATATTAATCGGTTGCTTTTCATATTTTTCAAGGGGAATATAAAAAAGGCAATTTACCTAAGTAGCATTTGAGGTTTTCACTGCGGTACGTCTGGGTTGTTGAGCCATGTAATCTGGTAGAAGTTTACCGACGTTTCAGAGGTTCTTGCTGTCTCCATCAACACATAAGACAGCCATCTTCAGACAATTTATAGCTTAACTATTCAGAATTCTTTTGGTGATGGTCCCGCGTCTGTGGACGGGAAGTCCGTTAGATCCACAGCGCTCAGACGGCAAATATACCGGGCAACATTTAGTTGAACTGATAGTTCAACCTACTTTGTATTCTCCTGAACTTCTGCATTACTGCAGACGTTTAAAAGAGTTTTATGACCATAGACTAAAAGAAATCTCTTTACCTGCCCGTTCTTGTCCATCTCGTTGTTGGTAAGTTTGACTTTCTCGAAGGAGACGACTTGCTTCCTCAGCTGCTCTCCAGTAAAGGGCGAATCCGGGTGCATGTAAAGGCGACAGGGGGCGGGGGGATCCGCCTTACCGGCCACGAGCCATGAAGACCGGTGATATGCGTATCGATACCTTTTGTTGTCCACCGGAACAATGTCCATCAACACAGCGTATCTCTGGTCGGGCCGAATCCCAGTGAAGGAGACGCGACAAGTGGGGAACATCCGCCTGCGGAACAATAACACACTGGATTAACGTTGGAACATCCACCTGCAGAACAAGAACACACTGGATTAACAGAACAGACGCTGCCTCCTGATTACATATTTAGCACATCTTGCACACTGCAAATAAAGTAAAACAAACTATTTGTGCTGTATAAAGTAAAGAATCTGTATTGAAAATATTTGAAGCCCAAATTCGGAAAAGAGCTGTATTTCTTGTCCACTGCCTTAGGACTTTGCACACTACTTTATTTTCTGTCGCATTCTTTTTTATTCTCTATTAATGTTCACAAATTTTGAAAATATAGACGATTTAGAAGTTTATTATTATTATTATTATTTATTTGACTGCAAATGGGTTTTTTTACCCGGTGGCAGTGGTTATTTTCAAAATTTGTAAATTTATTCCCCGGGACAAAGAGAGTGTGATGTGTCTAATGCACGTTCCAAAGAACGCATAAGGCCGATACGAAATCTATTTGCTAAACTTATTGTATTTAAATTGGTTACTACGGTTATCGTAGTTACCCTGACTGCTGTGGTTGCTTTGGATACCACGTTTACCGAGTTGACTCACACAGACGGACAGACACACACACACATAACCAGTTAGGTATCCATTCCCTGCATCCACTTCTTGCAAAGAACACACGTAATATTAAAAAGAGCAAGATCATCAATATTAATGAAACGTAGTCTAATAAAACGGTTTCTAACGTACGTATTATGCGACAAAACAAATTATACGTACAGCGTGTTCCTTGTTCCATATGCCTTTTAATATTTCTGTGCAGACCTAACTGTTTTCACAAATTTGATTGTCTGTTACAAACAGGGCGTGACATGAACGCCTTACTACTCCTGCTGAGATATGGCAGAAACTCTGTCTTGAAGTAAAAGTGAGTTATTCACCCCAAACTTTTTATCGATTCTAATTTGCATCCGACATGTCATAGATTTTAAAATAGAAATACTGGTACGTAAAAAAAGTTGACGTTATGAAAAGCAACCTACATTAAAATACAGTAATATAATAGGACAGAGATGTATAGACCACTAAAAGGACAACCTGCTGATTGTTATATTCGTGACTTTGCAGAATGAGTTTTAAGCACAGTGTTTGGCCAGGTGAAATATTATTTGCAGGTTGTCTAGTGGCTTGGGCACTTCCGAATAAGATTAAATTATTTTTCTTTGTGGCGTCACTAATCTATGAACACACACTCAGAACTTAACTAGTCATTTATAAACAAATATTGTAATCTTGCTACGATTGGGCTAGAAAAGTATTTAACGACCATTGTGGTGTGACTAAGTGTACTCTGACATTTTGAATTTTGTAAAGTTGTCCATGATCTGTGATAATAGCGGTGAGATTTTCTTCCGCCATTTTCTGTCGTCTCATCAACTTGTGACGCTGTTTCTTTGATACCAAAATGCTGTAAGCACATTACTCTTACTGTTCATTTTTCAAATGGACTGCACTTTTAAAAATATTTATTTACAGTGTTCCATGTATGTAGTAGTTGCCATATACTGCCCTTTCAGAGTCATATTACTTTTAATATTAATATTTTGCATGCATTTATAATTTGTAATTTAATATTTTTATAAATTGTAATTAATGTAGAAAAATATATTTAAACAGACAAAATATGAATAATAATGAGTAAAAATTTAACAATAATATATTATTTTGTGTGTCGTGAGACAATCTTCTGAGTCGCTCCTAGTGGCGCCACGCTAAAGAATGAAAATAAGCACTGAAGTTAGATTAAGTGCAAAACAGAGATATTACTCAACATAAGACAGACAGGTAAAATTATCCCCGGTTAAACACCACGACGTAATTCAGATACAACTTCACGTGTTCTTAAGGTCCACAGTAGTTGGAGGTCATTGGTCAGCTTCACGTTTCGACCTCAGATTTACGATGCATTGTTATTAATAAACTGCACTATTTATAACACATTATATATAAATATTAATTATGGATACTCTGAAATTGAATAAATATAAGATAAATTCCAATCGATTTTGAGAAAATATTGTTACATTAATAATAGATATTATATAAAATAACAGCGAGTGGGTTTCCAGCGCGAGGCAGAATCAGATCATATCGGGTTTGAATCTCGATTGGGAATAATAATTATTTAATAATTTCTTCTGAGAAATGCCCCAACCTATAATGATAATCTGTGGTTAAGAAACACTCTACATGCTTAAAATTATGAGCACACACATTACACCAATGAAATATACAACAATCATAAGTTTTAAAACAAATAAAATCTTAGTTACAAATATCCTTGTTCTCGCAATATCTTAAACAGGCATACTAATGGAACAACAAACATTAAAAATGAATGATGTTTTATTAATTAATAAATTAATTACCGACATTATAAGCATCTGCTTATGTAAATATTCTCACTAGATAATATCTTATAAGGTAATAAAACATAAGGGTAGTCTCATGCTGTAGATAGGGGCTCTACTTATAAGTTAGGTTAGGTCTGCTGATATTATTTTCAGTAACCTGATATCATTAAGAAAACCAACATCACGCGAATCATTAATCAGCCTGTGGTTCCAGGTCTCGACTACTTCTTGACTGCACTTTAAAATAATTCCATTTTATTTTACGTTCGTTTACATTTCACAAAGACCTATCTACGATTCAATCGATCTTCCATTGTAACACCATAATTAGTCTTAATAGTGCCGTCTGGAAGCTATTATGCACACCTTGTGCATTTCTGAACCATGACAAATTAGCCCATGCTTCGTTAGGGGAGAACAAAAAGGACTCTTGAAACTAACCCTCCGGACAGAGACTATTTCTGCATTCACTAGCAGTTCACTTGATTCAGTCTGCTACTACAATAACAGAACTTCCTTATAAAGAAATCTTATAAAATCTAAAATTTTCCTTTTCCTAATACAATTAGCCCTACTTCAAACACTGCAATACCTAAACCCAAACGCAAATAACAAAGCCCACCATTGGGGGACAATCCTGATTGGGTTCCTTTAACGTTCCACCCTCACAACCTATCTCCCTAAGATACATCTTAATGTTATCCTCAAACCTCCATTTTAATCTTCAAAGAAGACGTTTTACAAAAAAGTTCTCCCGACAAAATTCCTCATTTATTAGGTCCATATATACATCTCAACATTTAATTATTCGTGTTTTTTTCCCGTCTAATCACAATTGTATATAAATAAAATTATACATAAGATATTATTATTTATATACAATTGTATTAGACGGAAAAAAACACGAATAATTAAATTTTAATTCACAATATGACGCAATTATATCAACTTACATCTCAACATATCAAATTCATTATAAAATTACGTATTAAATTAAATATGTAAGCTGCATAGTGCAACTAAAGTCAAAAGTATATTGTTTGACCTGACACGGAAAGAATTCATTGTATTAAACTAAATACACGTCTGTTAAAACTATTCGATTCTTTGTTTATTCGCGATACGTTAAGTGGGAAGGAAAATTACAAAGAATTCAGTCAGATCTGCCAGGTTCCAGAACTGAAGCTGGGACGCTTCTAGTACGAAGTATGAGTGCTAATGGTGAAGGTAAGTTAACTGTACGGGACCGTGGCTTATCTAAATTATAATCAAAGAATTAACGGTATCCAAGCCGAGATCGAAGCCGGTAGCTTCCGAACAGGAAAAACTAGTTCCTCAGATACCTTCGAGTTTACGGTGCGCGAACCAACGGTGGCAGGCAACTTGCCTCACCTGTCAGTGAGTTGTACAAACCGCCATCTGCGAAACAACGCTCCAAGTAGCATCGCTGAGCCACAAAAAAACTGACGCTCACCAAAATGATTCCGTCTCGCATTAAACAACTTTGTAATTGAATTCTTTTCGAAGTATCAATATATGGATTTTTGCCTACAAATCAAAAATCAATTACTCTCCATTCTTGGTCACTTTCAAACCTACAAAGCTATGTCGACTGATGTTTCATCGCTAGGCAACCATAAGTAATCGACATTTATGTTCTTGGAGGACTTGAGGTTCTCACAGCGGTGAGTATGAAGATTTCCGTCTTCTGGGTTGTTGCGCTGTGTAGTCTGGTCGATGTTAACCAACGTTTCAGAGGTCATACTGCCTCCGTCATCAGGGCGATGAGTATGAAGATTTCTGTCTTCTGGGTTGTTGCGCTGTGTAGTCTGGTCGATGTTTACCAACGTTTCAGAGGTCATACTGCCTCCATCATCAGGGCGATGAGTATGAAGATTTCTGTCTTCTGGGTTGTTGCGCTGTGTAGTCTGGTCGATGTTAACCAACGTTTCAGAGGTCGTACTGCCTCCATCATCAGGGCGACAGCGTAACAACCCAGAAGACGGAAATCTTCATTTATGTTCTGCCTTTAGAGTAGAAGGTGAAATTACACGCCCATACACAATAGTTGTAAAATCATAGTTTTGTGTATTTAAATCTGCTGTATATCTAAGAAGATAATTTAATGCAATGACAGTGTTTTGTTTTGGCCTTATTTATCTCTTTTCAAGGCTTTGTCAACGTCTACAAGTGCCTCTTGTAGATTAAGATCTGAATTACACGCATTCGGGTCTCAACACTCAGCGAGAGTAAGATACATTAATAACTTTTAATTTATGTTGAATAGTATTTGTCATTTATTAGATAACTCCATGATTAAAATTTTCAAAGTGCATTCAGTAATTAAATGACAAATGACAGTTTTAGCCAGTCGCCTACAAATCACCTTTCTCGTGTGTTTGCTTTATATAGTGTAAAGTTCTGGCTAATGATGACACTTGGACAACAGGTACGCTCCAACCTAACAGCTGTCAATCGACTAAGCAGCAGCTGATCGTTTGAATTGTCTTAAACAAAGAGACCCTAGTGTAGAGATAACATCTACCAATACGTTTTAAATGAGGCTTTTAGTGGGCAAAAAATATCTTGTTATATATGGGTAATATAAAAAGCTCTTAAGCTGTTAACTAGCTACATTATTACAACTATGTCAACCTGACACAACCAGCATGTTACAAGGAAGTGGTAAGCAAACAGTGGTCTACGAACCAAATAAACATACAAAGTGTAAGGTCTAGATATTTGAAAGATAATTTTCTTTGGACGATGTCCACTGTCTAAATAAAAATATTCACGACACTTACCGGAGTGGATACCCTGCCCTCCTATTTTCAGACGCGTACAGAACCAGATTCCGAAAATTCGTGCATACTTTTAATCTAATAAACAATAATCTGCCATAACTATATTATACCAAATATATATATAAATATACAAATATACCTATAAATCAATAAATGCATTGCATCGAAATATATAATAGTTTTAAAATGATAAAAACGACGATATAAACCTGAAGATGATGTCATAAAACATCGAAACATGTCGTGAAATTAATAATAAGCGCCATAATAAATGTAACATCATACTACGATAAAAGCGCCATAATATAACATAATATAACTTATTGTAATATTTTATACTACAGATGTTATAGTGGTATATAAAATTTTAACAACAACATTTTAAATACGTTTGTGTATAGACTGAGATAATAAATATATATTTGATTTCAACACAAACATGACGCACTTAAGCTACAAATTATATTATACCAATTTACCAATCCTATTAAACTATATGTTGGCCCAGGACAGGGTCCGGTGGAGGGCTTTGGTTAATTCGGTGATGAACCTTCGGGTTCGGTAAGCCATCTAGTTAGGTAGTTAGTTATTAAACTATATTTTAGAGACTCGTATTTCCAGAAACTTTGAACCAGTCCTAAACGTAGCGAACCATTAACGAATGCATTAAGCATTTCCATACTAAAAACAGATATTTCTTTAAGAGACACAGCGCACTTCTACTTTCGATCAACCTCGGTATTTGATAATATAATATAATATAAACGTTTCGCCATAGCTTTTTAGATTTACTTACCGTGTTTCATGCATGTGTATTGAGCGTGTAAGTTACCATAGGAACAACGAAAGGAAATTATTTATTTTATAAATTAAACTCAGTAATGAAAGAATTAAGAATTACTTTCCTGTGTCTGACAAATGGAAAAAAATAATCAAGAGATGGCCCAGCTTCAAAATCATGCCTTCTAGGCATTTGATGTGCATGAGTGGCAATGAACTGAAGCAACCGCAATGCACACACCCACAGGATAGGAGACTTTTTGTGTCTAGGGGCCTACTCAATTGAACATCATGGTGCAGTCCTTTTGAGAAGCTGATAGTTTGATGACTTACGTTATAAGACTGAACATATGTAACAGGAGAGCGATATGATGACGTTACTGACACGTGACATATTTTTAGTTGAATAACAATCTAATTACTTCCGCGGTGCAGAATCTCTGTTTTAAAGCTGGTAGTTGCTAGGTTAACGGAAGTTCGCTGCTGGACCGTATCCTACACCAGTTGAATCAAGTCCTTCCTACACATTAATTTTCTAATATCGATTTTAATATTGTCGTCAACGCCTCTTAATATATATATCTTTCAGATTTTCCGACATAACTTTTATACACAATTTAATAAAGTTTTAATAATAATATTTAATTCTTTATTAAATATTTCTACGCACTCTTAATATAGGCACTAATTGAAAGTAACAAGCTTGATGCTCCGTCCGTTTTACTCCTAAAAAAACGAAGCCCCGTTACGCAGTGGATAAGAGGCTGGGTGTTATCGAGAGGCCGTCTGAGAGAAAAATACCTGACTCAGTTAGGAACAAAACCCGGGTCTTCGTCCAATACCTATAATGACTGGCATAACCTAAATCAATAATAATAAAAGCAATATTAGTGATAGTTTCTCATTCAACTAACTTCCTGCCTGCAGCGTTTTTATCAGCATAAGATTAGGCCACCTGGCAATATGAACAACGGATTGTTTGTCAATACTTTTATCAACATAAATGCATACCACCGCTCAGGGTTGTCTGGAACTATACTTTATCAATATAAGAGTGTCTGTCACGTGTATTTTTCATGTTCATTTTGCATTAGCCAGCCGACTAAAACCGCGCATGCAAATACAAACATTTGGTCATAAATTTTAATAAAATTAAAAGGTTTTAAACAACATATTAACACGGAAATTAGTTTTGTATTAAAGTAGACCGTTCATATTCTCTTTCTTTTTTTTTTAAACATTTGGATCGGAAACAATTCTTACGGCACTTTAAACATATATCACATTTATAAGAATAAATAGGGAAGCTAATATGTATTCTTACACATGTGAGCACCCTAAATGAATAGTACAGGTTGATGACACGGATGTATCCAAACCCTTAAAAGTTTACTGATGTACGTCATCACAAGCTTGTTTTTCTTATAAGAACCTAAAATGACTACTAAGTTGATCTTATTAAACAGGATTTGTTTATTTTTGTACACTGTATCTCGGGTCTTGTAAAAGCAAAGTGCCAATTGAGTGATGATAGCAATAAAGGCGAAGTCCCTTTGCTAAAGTAGTAGCACGTGTCTGTGTTTGTACGTTAAAAACCACAGACACGCAGCCTAATATTTCTATATGTCACGAAAACTTAAGTATTTCGTTAGGTTCTCGGTTCCAACAGCTTCAGAATCTCTTTCTGAATTACAGCGATTATCAAGAAATGTGCAGGTTATTCCAGACTGGTAAACATATTTTCCAAATGCGTTATATACTAATTTAACTTTGATGTTCATTTATCACAGATGATCTTTAGTCCATTGATGCTAAGCTAATCACACTTTAGATACAGAACTCACGGTTAAAAATGTCTTCTTCTTATTTTTCATTGAATATAGTATGCATACCAGAATTTTTCAAATTAAATTTATAAAACATAATAAAATCTTTATTTTATACGTGTAAGATTTCAGAATCTTACTACAGTGGAAAAGGGGATTCACTAATATCAAACACACATAAAACAAACCTTTGCAATACTGTTTCTAATGGCTATCAATAATTTGAGGGCGGGGATAAAGCCAACTACCGAAACGTCGAACATACAAAATATACCTCAAACAATAGACTATGTTTAAATATAGTATAATGGTTTCAGTAACAAATCCAGGCACAAAGTCATTTGATATGTTTAGCTATTCTTTAACATAAAGCGTCCTCCCTGGCACACCGCCTTCTTGATTGCAATGTTTATATTTACGTCTGCCAACAGAAGAATGCTTATGTCGCCGCCTTCTAAACGAGTCCGCTGCTACTCATCTGTTGCCTTCATAAACATCTAATTACCGAGTTAAAACCTGCGCCCATTAGCCATCGAGACGTTACACTGCATAAGAAGACAAAGGCCACGTTCCACCAAATGGACTGTTTACATTACCTACAGCCTGTGATTAATACTGGTGCAGCATCAACTGGTTAATAAGTGGCTCCAACACATAACGCATACATATTATTATTATGTAGTGTTCTGTGTGACGACAGGTCCATATGAACAGGATCCTTCCATCCTTTTCTCGGACTGGGACCTGTTCATATACGTTCTTGGCAGATGATCCAGAAGTGGTTTGCCATTGCCTTCTTCTGTGTGTGAATGTCACGTACATATTCTCAAAGACTGTATCTCTAAAATTCATTTTAATATTATCCTCTTGTCAAACATACGTCTTCAAAATTTTATTTCCAAACTGATTTCTTAACTACGATTTTTTTGAGGATACGAAACTTGTTTCAAAGTCCCTGTGCGTGCTACATGTCTCGCCAATTTCCTTCATTGAATTACCCTTACAATTCATTTTAAAGAGTAAAAATCTTTAAATATTTCATTACATAATTTTCTCTGTGATACTGTCATGCTCTCTCTCGCCAGATTTTCTTCTTAGCATTCAGATCTGACTCTCTAATTATATTCTTCCCTTAGGACGAGATGCTAAGATTTATACCGACAGATAAACTTGTAACTTGTAATTATTGTGTTTTAAAACTGACCTTTGTCATGAAAATACAGAAACAAGTAAAAATTTGTTTGTAGCTTTACAAATTTAGCATAGCAGAAACTTGAATAACGTACGTAACTTTTAATGCATGACGATTGGCCATTGAATCTGCCAACAGTGTAAGGTTAGGTCAGATTTAGCTTGCCTTGTAAAATGACCTCTTGTTTGTTAGGTCCCGGTCGGTCAGATTATGTCCCCGCCGTTAGGGCTGCTCGCCTTGTGGCCATCATTATCGCCGGATTTCCAGGGGATTTTCGCTGTCGGGCACCCCCCCCCCCCAACAAATCACTGCACAGCTGCTCAGAGCTCTAATATTGTTGACGCTAGCCGAATCATTAGTAGCGTCGATGCTGCCAACAGACGACACTTTCCAGTTACGCGCTGTAAATATATTAAATAAGAAGTCTCGGATATCCTCGATCGTCAGGGTGATGAGTAATCCTAGAGCGGCTTACTCATGTCTCTGATGATGGCGGAGGCATACACAAACACCTTTGAAATATCGGTAAACTTCTAGGAGACTACACGGCGAAACAATCAAGAAGACAGCCATCTTTATACCAGTCGTCGTAAAAACCTCAAATCTCATAAGACCAATGAATTCACTTTCTCTCTGTCCTAACTGCATTTGATTTATGAAGTATGTAGCTGCCGTGATATTTTAGAAACAATCCATTACAAAGGAATCTTTAAGCTAAGCTATCCTCTAAATAATAAGTTTAAAGTACACAAACGAATCAGTATTTCAGAAAGACAATAATTAACATTTCAAACTTAGCTACATTTTTTTAGCGTAAATTACTTAATTAAATTGCTGGACTACAATAAACATCGGTAATGGCCCATTATTTAGTTGCTAAGTCTTCGATAAAGCCGTATTTAACAGCTAAGAGCATTCATAATGCCATAGAACAAAGAAAGTACCTGGAAACTGTGTACTTCAGTATGGATTTTAAATTTCCAATCGAGAACAGTTAAAGAAGAGTGACGTTTATGCATTCTCCCCACGCGTAAACCGTTCTTATAATCATCACCAGTCCACAGACGCTACCACAGATGTCTTTTGAAGATTAGATTGACTGAAAGAACAAGGACTTAGTGTTCCTTAGATCACATGAAGGCGAATGGTAACATTTCACAGCAAAAATCCATTACTTGTGGACTTTTCTTAACCAAGTGGTTAGCCTCATATTCTGACTGTTTCATTCCAGTTCACAAAATGTTGCGTTTGACTGGTTAAGAATGTCAGGGATCAGTAATTCATTTCCTGTGATATCCATCATGAAGCCATGGTGGTCTAGCGGTTAGAAAGCTGGCCTTGTAATCCTCGGGTCTCGGGTTCAATTCCCGGCGGTGCCCGAATTTATAACTTGTGTTGGGCAAGGCCGTGGTCTAGGCAACACGGAGTTTTCCTCCGGGGGCTTCCCCGGTTTCTCCGTGGCATCCCAACAATTACTACATTCACACACAGAAGAAGGCAATGGCAAACCACTTCTGGATCATCTGCCAAGAACAGGTCCCAGTCCGAGAAAAGGAAGGAAGGATCCTGTTCATATGGACCTCTCCTCAGACAGAACACTAACAAGATCGTGGTCTAGGCAACACGGGGTTTTCCTCCGGGGGCTTCCCCGGTTTCTCTGTGGCATCCCAACAATTACTCCATTCACACCCAGAAGAAGGCAATGGCAAACCACTTCTGGATCATCTGCCAAGAACGTATATGAACAGGTCCCAGTCCGAGAAAAGGATGGAAGGATCCTGTTCATATGGACCTGTCGTCAGACAGAACACTAAATAATAATAATCCATCATGATGTCCTGTAGTTAGAACCTACAAATGATATGTAAGTCTGTTCGTATGTAAATTTTGTATCCGCTCGATTCTCGAAGAAAACCTCGATATCAAATGCCATGGTAAGTCCATGCTGAAGACGAATGCAGGACACTAGTCTAGATAAGAGGTTGAACCGCACTTTGGCTTTAGGATTTGACAGTAAAGACACCCTAACTTCACCGCCGCCATTGACAAGTTTCGGGCGGGTGAGGAAAGAGGCGGACCCAATACGACTGTCTGCTAGCTGCTCTGCCTACATCGATCCGACGCCACATCTACTGCGCCAGCGTCGCGACGCCACTCACGAAGCGCACACAGCAGGCAAGAATCATCCGTAATTCGTGCCATTTACAAATAATGGCGATAAATCCAAGCTCCGATTTAGACTTCCACTTTATTCAGAACTATGTAAAGTATTTCCACTCTCTGATTTAATTAATGGACAGGGAAATTCACGTTGTTGTAGTGCAACCATGTCAAACTTCACGTCGGCTAGGGCCGCGTAAAAAAGAAACGATTGTGTCGGTGGCCATCACATGGATGGGGAAAATCATAACAGCAATTCTTACTTATGTCAAACATGAGCGTAGGATTTGCATTTCGTTTTACTATTTTCCTCACAAACACACAAAAATATTAAATTTGCTTAACACTTCGACGCATTATTTAATTTAAAAACAGCGGTACACATGTACCTATATGATTTGCTTTAATTTTTTTATTCAGACATTTGGAGCCGCACGTCATGTGTTATAATTCGAGAACTGAGTCTAAAAATTATCTAAGATGGCCGCACGCGGCCCGCGGTCCTCTAGTTTTACATTACTGATATAGCGACTAAATTGAAATAAAATCTTAATGAACAGTCTCCATTCCAAACTGAATCGTCATATGCTTATGGTATCATAATGCCTTGTGGACGTCGTCATATCAGTTTATAACACTTCTTTTGTGTTCAATGGTGGTCTGATATGGCATTATAGAGAGACAGAGTCATTAACCAAAATAAATGAAAATGAGATGGGAGGGACAAGCTGTCAATGCATTCGCATCTAAACTCCATTTCTGGTGGCCGGATCCTCCATCCGCAACCTGAGGACAGTATCGTGTTCAAAGAAGCAAGACATTTGACCCTGTATTAAACCGGGGTTCGATCCCCGATTGGGGCAGAAGATTTTTTTCCCTTCTAGCGTCTGTGTCCAGACTGGCTCTCTAGAGCCGAGGTTAAGAAAGAGTACGAGCTATGCCTTCTCTCTCCTCCGCCAAGCACCTACATGATGTATAGTGGGGCAGCTCTTATTCAACCAGTTGAATTCAACCACTATCTCAGATTTTATTTAAGTTCGATCCATTTTAGTATTATACTCCAATCTAAGCCTATACCTTACACTGATATTTTTGATTGTGGCCTTCCACTCAAATTTTATAAGTATCTTCTCCACATATCCCGCTCACATAATCCACCTTGATATAATAAACTTTATGATATTAAGTATCAATTCAAATTATGTAACCTCATGAAACACAAACATTACTTAACAAATATTAGTAGTATATAAGTCATTAATGTCTAATCTTGATACTCGATTTCAGTTGAGAGGGCATTGGCTACTTCGATAATTGCATGTAATACAGTGGTGGTAAAAATATTTAAAATGTAATACGTCCACTCCAAAATGAAATCTGTTTCATAACTTCAGAAACTGAAAGACTCTGCTATACACTCTGCATTCTTCGAAACATAGCATTACTGATGGCGACGAGTGGTATAAGTTTCAGGTTCTTGAGTGTCATTTCAAACCTAAGCAAGGGTGATCCAAAGTTTACTCTTTTCAGTATAGGCCATCTTCTTAATTTTAACGTATAGACGTTCGCAGAAACAGCCGGAATAGGTCAGTCATGGCTACGATATCAATGAATGGTGTTCGATATCCAGAAAAGGGCAAACATTTGTCACCAAGTCTAGACCGCCTCTGGAGACAACCCAAAATCTGATCCATTGGATTAGACGTATCTTACCCAGACGTATTCTCACTTATCTAAATCTAATGTCTAGCTTAAGCATTGGAATAACATCCACTGTCCCTTTAAAGCTCATCATAATGTTTTATTGAAACACAGAGGCAGATGTTTCTTTTTATTTTAACCTCTTTCCGAAACGTCCGCTGGATGATAATCAATACAACACTGAACATGCATACATGTACACATATTTCAGTGCACAAACATACGTCCGAAGTGGTTTCGTCCCTAGGCAACCATGTTGAATTAATGCATCAAGCGATCTATTTTGTAATTAAAAGACGCATCACCATGCAACTTCAATGTAATCGTAAATACGCTAATAATATTCCAAAACTTTTTCCTGCCGTGTGTTAAATTTTAAGTGCCTCGTTCGGCTATATTTTACATCTGTTATGAGATTTATTAAAGGTGCAGGAACGAGATATCAGCCAGCATCTATTTACAAGCCTAGACTACGGGCTAGACGACCGGGGGCAGAATTTTTCTCTTAGCCCAAACGTCCATATTGGTTTTGAGGCCCACCCAGCTTTCTACACAACGAGGACCACGGATCATTTCTAGGAGTGCAGAGGATAAGAATATATGGAGTTATACCGATTCTCATACGTCTGCACGGCGTAGTGCTTACTAAAAGAGCTGATACATCTTGCCAGTTAACAAATAAGTAACTTTATTATTTCAGTAGATGCAATTTATTTTAAAAACTTGAATGAAGAACGGTATTTAAGATGGTCTGTCCAAAGCTTATGTTTGTTAAAAAGCATCATTTGGTCAGCCCTAGACCGTAGTATAGAGTGGTTGAGACTGTCAAGATCTGTCATCACAAGTGGCCAACATTTACCACATGACCATTCTGCCGGCGTTAAAAGAAAAGGCTTTAGACCGACTTCTCCAAACAAGCCACCACACAGTCGCCCAGTGTCATTTCTACATTACTTGGCCGTGTAAAAGGAGAATTAGGCGCTAATATGACAGCGGTTGTTATAATCTACTGCCAGACCTGAAAAATTTTGATATACAATCGCCATTACGAATTATAATATATGGAAGAGGCTGTAGTGGCACTCGACTGGAGCGACTGATAAAAACCACGACACACTTTGAATAATCACCTTCCAAGATATCAACTAGTTTGCTCCGAAATACAAATTTTGAAATTCTCCGCGAGATAAAATTTATTTTGTATCCTCAAGACGACAGCGATCTTAATAGAAGAGGTCATGACTGTGATGTAAATCATAAATGCATAATCCTTATCATATTTCGGTAGTTGATTCCATGAGACAGGTTATAAAATGTTTGTAAAACTCACTTCATTAAGATTTACATGAAAATTAACCGTCAACATTGGCGGTGAATGTAACCTGCAGTGGGGTCCAGATTATCCGACATGCCGTATCGGAACTCGTAGTTTACTAAAGAAAAATAAACTTTCTTTTCAATTCTACATTGTGAGACTTTTTCCCCTGCCGTATTGTATTTTTCTTCGTAATTTGACAATACCTCAAAACTGATTTCATATTTACCCTCGCCTTTTTCATTAGACTTCTGTAGTATCCGACATTTTTTATTATCCGAGCTTCCTTCGAACCGTTTAGATTGGATAATCGGGACTTTATTAAAGGCTTTAAAACACATTTTATTTGAATAATCACTTATCATTGCTTAATTAAATAATACAATACGATTTAATGTAGTACGAATACTAATTATATAAAATAATCACCATCTAACCGATACACAGGTTCATATTTCAAAATGTATCGTTGGCAATTTTCAATACGAAGCCAAGACCCTCTGAATCTGTGTTGTTCTGTCAACGATTAGTTTTTGGTAAACCAGCCAGTCACTACACTGACTGAGCTACCCGGATCACACACTTCAATTTTCCTAAAAAAGACCGATCGCTTCTGTTTGGTTTTCCAACCAAAATTTTGCAAGAATTTTGTGTTTTAACATACTCTGTTCGTCTCAGTATTATTTCTTTTAATGCATCATACACATAATATACATAAATACAGGATGCATAAGCCATTGTTCACTGAGAGGACATACGCTCTAATTTTCTGGTGTAACAGAAAAAATAAGATGGATTTGTAATTAAATAATTTGTTATTATATCTGAGTCAAAAGACGGCTTACTAACCGCTCTATTAGTCTGCATCTTACCTCCACACAGACAAAGCCATCACTTGCGACATGGCGCTGTCAGTTACAACTGGAAGAGATAACTTTTGTCTTACATTCCTTATTTTACAAAGAATTATCCATTAACCTTCTACATTCCATGGCTGCGCGGATACATAGATGAAAAAATGTAAAATTCAATAAAAATTCTCTAAATTTGTTCATTATATTTTCCTTTTATGTTGTTTAATTGGAGATACAAATATATTTTCGGAGCTATAAACGCGATATTTTAAAGTCAGTCAAACTAATACATGACAAATTAATTATATGACTTTAAATGTCTGTAATATTTGACGAATAAAACTGTTTTGAACATAAGTTTTGGATTCAATTAAATATATCCCATATTTTGGGGTCTATGCCACTTAAATATTCTGTGGATGAAACGTTATTTAAAATAACATTTAGGTTCGATTTGAGTTTCATTCAAGGCTTGGAGGGGAGGTTAAACTAAACTGAAGTTTAAGGTTTACATGCGTCATGTTTGTGTTTTTGATTAAAATATACAATAAAATTCAGGTCAATACACAAAACTATATTTGGATGTTAAAATTTAAA
>NW_019059892.1:514152-524573 GCF_000696155.1 Zootermopsis nevadensis
AGTATATTTATTTTGTACAGTCTATACACAAACGTTTGAAGTTTATTGGTGTTGTAAAAAATTATATAATATTAAAATATTTTATTGTGTAAAATATTATATTAGCGCTCTTAATCGTAAATACGATTTTACATTATATTTTTAGCGCTTTTATTAAAACATGCGCTAATATAATATTTTACACAATAAAATGTTTTAATATTATATAATTTTTACAACACCAATAAACTTCAAACGTTTGTGTATAGACTGTACAAAATAAATATATTTAATCAAACACAAACATGACGCATATAAGATACAAATTAAATTCTTATAGTTTTTACCATAATTTTCGATAAATGGCAACGATCATTAGTCGAAGTGAATCAGCCAGGTGTTAATAAAGGTTTTTATGGTCTGGAATATGACAGAGCCCCCTGTATCTTTCAGCCAGTGCAAACATTCTTGATCCCGTACTGACCAACTGGTCTAAAATGGTAGAAACAGGTGCAACATAACTACAGCATGTTCCCCAAGTCGTGTAACGACATATAATACTAGCAGATCTGTGTAGCATGGTGGCTCACTACAAGGGTGTAATTAAATGTCGGAATGCCCAGAGGACTTGAGTGAGCGCGGTGGTCTGGCACGCCACGAATTCTGGCCCGCAATTTATCAACGCAGTGGCTCAGATAGGAAGGAACCACGACTGCTACGATCGAACTCCAAGGCTATAAGTACCTAATGCTTAAGTTATTTATCGATGCTATTTCAGCTGCATAGGATATAGGGCATTGGAAAGATACTAACGTGTTTATGAACTGGTTTGCAAACAGCAAAAGATGTCCAAATCTCTGAAGAATATGCTTCATTCTCACGTTATTTAACGACGCTGTTCCAACTGCACTTGTTACAAAGCGTCCAGAATAATAGGAAGATGAACAAGAATGGATTTTCGAATAAGTAGCTGTCGGCTTATTTTTAGTTACTATGAATGTATTCAACAAGACAGACAGTTTTTACAACCCAGAAGACAAAAATCTTCATATTTACCACTGCGAGAACCTTAAGTCTCACAAATCATGTACATCATTCCAATACGCTACAAGTATGTATAATGTAGGCTGAAAAACATATGTGCATTCGCCCTAACGTAGAATTATGACTATTATCCATGCTGTAAAATATACTTAAGCTCTTACAAATTTGGTACACGTTCGATTGCAAATAAAATTTTTACATACTTTTACGGAACTCAATTAATCGGAATTCTTTCAAAATACGCAAACGAGACAACGGTCTTTTGTAAAATAAAGCGTTCGGAACACGTTAACTGGCCATTCTTGCACAAATTCTACCCCAGGTTTTTGTTGTAACCATTGCATAATTTTTGTGCAAAAATGGGACATGGGATTCCGGTCGGCAAAAATTCTCTTTGCTCAAGTTAGAGAGTACAAAACGCCTAAATAGGTTAAGACTTGTAATTTATCATCCGCGTAGTCACATATTATGCAATAATAATAATAATAATATTTTCTTCGCGCACCAAAAATCTGCTTACATTTATATTAGTTACATTTCAGAGCCCATAATATAAACCTTTGTTTAATCCGACTTCATCCCCTAGGCCCGCATGTATTACAGCCATTTCCTTCGACAGTATTCCACTAATGTATTTGTAACATCTATATTTTATTGGTGATGAAGTCTTCCAGCATCCATTAAAGAATGTAAGAACCTCATCTGTGCCACTTCCAGTTTTTCAAAGTCTCTTTCCTTAAATACTCCGACTTCAGTGCCAAATGCAAACCGTCCTTCTGATAAAGATGGAATGTATTCTCTTTTTTTGTATCCCTGATAATAACACTCTTCACAGAATTATTATTCAGTAACAATTTTCTTATCTCCTGGCAAATTAAATAAAGGAAGACCGAAACTGGGCATCGATCACAAGAGAAGCCAAGGCTATACTGAAAGGGCCGTAGTGCGTAGAAGAAGAAGAAGAAGAACAATTTTCTTTATTTTTTGGCTGGTTACAGTGGACGCACGGCCTGAGGCGTGTGCCTCGTGGGTTCGAATCTCACTCAAGGCATTGATGTTTGTCCGCGTTTTTCTGTGTTGTGCTCTCCTGTGTACAGGTAGAGGCCTTGCGACGGGCCGATCCCTCATCCAAAGAGTCCTACCAAATGTCTATAGATCAAGTGTAAAAACAAAAACCTACAGATAGAAGAGGATCGATTATGAGAGAAAAAGTCTTATTTATTTTTTGAAATGTAATCACATTTCTGCATTCCTTATGTAATCTAATAAGGTATGACTTTTCCTAAATATTTAAATGCTAATTCCATTCTCTGAATATTATTGCAACATATTCTCATAACATTTAATTTTTATACAAATATTTTCGTTTTGAATTTATTTCAAATAGTACTACATTTTGTGTGCGCGTGGCATAGCCTGTATTTTATCCACTGATTTAACACGATAATCCGAATTTGCTTACACGTAGTATCGTAGTAAATGTTTCACGTTACATGTCAATTGTATTCCATTTGCAAACATTTACATCAACGCAGTACAGAGCAACATTAAACACGCCTGTTATGAAGAGTAGATTAGGCAATCTACCGACAGAATTTATGATTAGTAGACACTTTGCTGATCTCAGAATGTGTTTAACCAACCATTTATTTACACACTCCTGTCAAGAGGTTAAGAAGAATGGAGAAAACTTCAAATGAGAAAAATACACTTTGGAATGCGAAGTCCTTTCATTCATTCTTTGCAGCAAGTATTCTAAGTTCCAGATGCCTCTTCTGATATATTACACACCTGCTGGGCTTAAAGAATGTCATCTACATAGGTCTACTGTAGCCTATCTTCTTAGCAATTTTACGAGCGGTCACTGTGTGAACCATCAAGTTGTTAGGGGACCAGAGACAAAGGTTTAAGTTGAGCAAGCATTGAACGCCTCTAGGGCAAAGATCGTTATCGGATTAGTGTCCAGAATATTTATAATTATAATAATTGTGCAGCCCCGAACATTTAAAATAGACGTTAATATGATAATTGCTACGCAAACATGTTCGTACGCCTTTCTCGTGACATAGCTCATTTGTTTCATTTTCCACATGTTTCAAAAGACGTACATACTTTTATAGCTGCGGTGATAAAAGTTTCAGAATTGTATACAGAATAACTGGGTTATGTAACAACATAATTAGTCATATTCATAAACTCAAAGACGCAAACGGGAAATAAGCTCATTCGAAATTGTCCAAAGCCTATATTCCTTACAGCGCCTTAATTCATGAAATACTGATTATAGCCTAAAGCTAACGAGAAATTTGACGTCACTAATTAATTTATTATAGGGCAGTTACGTGTACTAAGTCCAGTAACTTGGTATTTGGCCCAAAAATGTGGGTTATAAATTTCCTTCTCAAAATATACAACAGCTCATAATCTTATATTAGTTACCGATAGACGATTTACTTGTAACATTAATGCAATTTGTTTGCTTAGAGCCAGGGGCCGAATTATTTAAATACTATCAAGATATAAGAATTTACAGGCCTATTTCTAAAATACAGATCTATTCTGATACAACAAGGTAGAAATACTTAAATATTTTCATAATTTCTAATAAACTATTATACTATTCATCCGTAGCTTCTTCACAACAGAATAACCACAATTAATTAAACCTGTGGCAGCTTTATTTTTGGTGTTTGGCCCTAAATAATTAGAAATTAAAACCAAAACAAAACGCTGAACTATTAACACTCCCTACAATTTTTATACGAATTGTCCACATAACCGACTGACTGCCTGATTCATTTGTTAATTGATTATTTGGATATCAAAGCAATGTTTACTGTACGGTTTATTTAGCAACAAACAATTTGTATAGATTACTATGAACTCTCAATTAGGGAACGACGGAGGGGAAATTATCGTGGCCTATTTTAACTTACTATCCTGGCATTACCCTGGAAGGACTGAGGAAACTTATGAGATATTACAGTCGCATACAGTGGTCCCTGGGCAGAGATTCAAATGCAGCATCTCTTAATATAATATAATATTGTGTTAATTTTATTAATAACTTCTCGATACATATATACACACGCGCGCGCACGCACACACATATGCATACATACATATATCGAGTGTTCGATCGATCGATTTTCACATGTTGACAGAAGGAGCAATGCTTTGATGGATATATTTAGGACGATTTGGATGACAGCTCTCTAATACCGTGTATATGGAGTAAATCGTGTGTAAGTTACTTCAAATAAATTGAAAATTTAACACAAGAACACGAAGGAAAAACGATAAATCAACGGCAAAAATTCTGCTTTAGAGTACACCGCTTAATGTTCATAAAATTAACTGTTGTGCTGTACTTCCTGGAATTTAATATATATTTATTATCTCAGTCTATACACAAACGTATTTAAAATGTTGTTGTTAAAATTTATATACCACTATAATATCTGTAGTATAAAATATTACAATAAGTTATATTATGTTATATTATGGCGCTTTTATCGTAGTATGATGTTACATTTATTATGGCGCTTATTATTAATTTCACGACATGTTTCGATGTTTCATGACATCATCTTCAGGTTTATATCGTCGTTTTTATCTTTTTAAAACTATTATATATTTCGATGCAATGCATTTATTGATTTATAGGTATATTTGTAGATTTTTCTGTCTTCATAATGCTCTTCATGTCTGTAGTTAGACGTTCATTTTCGATTTTGTGTTGTGAGATGTATCCTACGTCTGTTAGCGGGTGATGATTATCTGTAAGCTACAAATTCCTGGAATTTATTTTGAAATGGGGAAACATTAGTGTTTTCCTTCTTTCTTACTCTCTCTTTATTTTCTTCTTAATTTATAGTCACCGAAATTAAGAGAATTGTAATTTATTAATTAACGAAGATGTGAAAGAGTGGCGAAGGCTGTTAAAGGTACTAAAACACAAAACCTGTCAAATACAAAGCAGAAATATCCAATATTGATCTGCATCATTAAACATCCAAAAAATCGATTAATAAAATGTCTTCCGATGCTATACAACCTCAGCAACTGAGATACTGTGTTAGAAAAAACAGCTAACTTCCTGAACTCCTTCATCTCCATTGGCTAAGAGCAAAAGTGTGGAATGCTGAAATAATCTTTCTCATGACTTCTCCATGACACGGGCACATTTCCTAGTTTGTAAGTAGATTCTCCTCAGATTTGTGAGCAGATGGCTGGCTGTATGGATGGGTGAGTCCAGCATCCTATTGACACAGCATCAGTAACAGCCATTCATCGCTCACAAAGCGCCAACCCGTATCACGCCGGTACGGTTCGGTGTACCGGCTTTCAACGCGTCAGTGACCGCGAATAGGGCGGACTCGGGCCCACACAATATCCGTAATGAAGTGGGCTAAATCACGCATTCTTTCCTTTCTTTCTCATGCTCACACTCTACAGACACCTTCAGCATAGCACAGGGGTTGCCATCACTTCATGTCAGCGTTGTTAAACCAGTTTAAGTTGACTGATCCAGAGACTTGTCAAGAGTTCTTAAGCCACCTCCAAGTTCACTGACCTGCAAAGTTGACTAATCAGCAGACTAGTGAAGAGTTCTTAAGACACCTGCAAAATTGACTAATCTACAGACTAGTGAAGAGCTCTTAAGACACCAGCAAAGTTGACTAATCTACAGACTAGTGAAGAGCTCTTAAGACACCAGCAAAGTTGACTAATCTACAGACTAGTGAAGAGCTCTTAAGACACCAGCAAAGTTGACTAATCTACAGACTAGTGAAGAGCTCTTAAGACACCAGCAAAGTTGACTAATCTACAGACTAGTGAAGAGCTCTTAAGACACCAGCAAAGTTGACTAATCTACAGACTAGTGAAGAGCTCTTAAGACACCAGCAAAGTTGACTAATCTACAGACTAGTGAAGAGTTCTTAAGACACCTGCAAAATTGACTAATCTACAGACTAGTGAAGAGTTCTTAAGACACCTGCAAAATTGACTAATCTACAGACTAGTGAAGAGCTCTTAAGACACCAGCAAAGTTGACTAATCTACAGACTAGTGAAGAGTTCTTAAGACGCCAGCAAAGTTGACTAATCAACAGAATTGTACACTATCATCACTCAGGATCGTGGACACCCCTGGCCGATTGGCCACACGACTCGTCCCCTTGCTGCTCAGCTCGTGGAATACAATGTTGGATTTGTTCAAAACGTTACATGCTTTGACGCACTGAGGACCGCCAAAATGTTTATGTTCAACAGCAGTGCTAACAAGACAAATAGACAGTCTGCCAGAGAGACAGAGAGTGATGAAGAAGTGTAATTTATGTGGTTTTATTTATGCTGAAGTATTATGAGCTTTAAAAGGTGAAAGATAAATAGACATACAGTTTCATACATCTTTTAAACCAACAAGGAATGATATGCTTGTTGTAAGTTAAACTGTGAACAGACAGCACACTCTGGTGTATTCACCTTTACTCAAAAGTGTGAGATCAAACAAATATTATCAAATAAGTTAAAATAAGTATAGGCACTTTTTCCACTTTCCAAAATCACAATATACCTTAATATTATTCTAAATGAGTAATACGGTCTACGCAGCAAATTTAAATAACCATGAAGAAATTATAAAACATTCTGAAAATATATATTATTCAGTTTAAAAATATCTTCTGGTCACTTCGTTTTCAAACACTTGAAGATGATTAAATTCCCCAAAGTAAGAAAACAAGTACAAAATAACCAGGAATATTTTGTATAGCCCAATCTGTTTTAACGTCTTGGCAGTAGAAAGGACAATAATATTATTCTAACTGAGTAATAAGCATTTCCATAGTTAACTCCTTTTCTTTTCAGTTTGTTCTCAGATATTACCATTTTGAAACATTTTCAGAAAATTTATTACGCATGGATAGATCTATAGTCTATTACAACTATGTTGGTATTTTTACTTCTAGACTAATTTCAAAACTGAATCACATGAAAATGTCTAATTAATCTCTATTGCAGATAAATTTATCCGTAGAGTAGCTGAAGTTCCTGGTATTTTAAAAGTTACAATTTTAAACGTTAAACAGTGGGAATGCACTATCATAACCAAAACCCCCACATCACAACAGGCATCACATACAGTAAAAAGTTTCAGATATCACTTCATTCTCAATTTATATGGTGTGAAAATTCTGTAGCAGATTCTGATACTTATCGTTAAGCAGTTCTCTGTGCCTCGCGAATGTGTCCGATTAAACAGGTCACATCGATCCAACATGTAGTCTGCAACGTCACGCGCGTTGTTTTATCATCATTATACGTAATTTTCTTGCTTGTTTTCTAAATCATCAGAGGAATGAGAGCGTAAGAATGATACTTCCTTAAACCGAGGTGAAAAATACATGAAATGGTTGGATAGTCACAAACGAAGGATGTTTGAAATGGCCGACCTTTCTCTCACTAATGCTTATTCATTAAAAGTAATTTCACACTTGGAATTACCGTCCTCCGTAAAGATGAGCTCTAACCCGAACAAAAAGGAACATCATGATACACTAAGAATGAATAATGACACACGAGTATTCATCATCCGTTTGTTTCACTGAAAAAAATAAACATTTTTGGAGATGAGAGAAAGAGGGTAGTTTTAGAAAACGGTGTGGGCAATGATGAAAGCCGCCAGGCGGAAGTGGACGATAGTTTACAGTTCTGTGGCCAAGGGTCGGTCAGTGGGTCCGCACGCGATATTGCAATCAACGGCCAAAGCAACAAGCGGAAGCCACTAGGTAGATGACATTTGGTAGAGCTATCAACCGGTCCCCCTTCCACCCACCCACCACCCCAACTTATATTAAATTGCTTTAGTTTGCCCTCCTCATCTGTATCAATCTTATACTCCTGTATGCACAGACCTAATAGACAGAAATTGTGTGTGCAGTCGCTTGATAAATGATAGTCTCCTCCACGTCAGGTCACCGGTTTCCTCTTTTCGCCCCAACGTACTGAAAGAACTCCCAATTTCCGTCAAAAAGAACGTTTTTGAACGTGACTTTAAATGTAGATACATTTATTTAATTAAACTGTATTATATTTGTCTTTATAACTGTTATTAAAACTTAAATACAATCTACAGTTTGTCTCAAAAATATATGTTACCGGCATTGTATAGAATGCCTAAAGTCAGTAGTCAAAGTATGTAATAAATCGTAATGTTAATATTGTTTGGTAATGTTATTATTGTTTGGTTGCGTAAATTAAAATTAATCAAAGTCGATTGGGTAATCTGTAAAGATGGAGGTTGTACGTAAACACCAAGATGCTGAATCTGAACATAGCAAAAGTTTTGAGAATTAAAAAAATATTTTATATTAAGTTTTTGTAAATATAAAATAAACCTGCATAAATCATATTAAAGAAACTTCTTTGTTATATACTTTGCCTAAATAATCTGAGGCATTTTCCAAATTTCTAGGTATCATATAGAATATCTACACAAAGTATAAAATAACTGTTAGTTTCATACATTGCCTAAAATTTCTAGGCATTTTATAAAATGCCTGGGCATTCAATAGAATGCCTGAATTTCATACTTTACCTACTGGCTTTAGACACTTTATACATTGCCGGATTTCATAGTTTGCCGGTAACATTTACACGTTATAATGGTGTAATAACCATGTTATCTATCCCCTGTGTTGTGTTTACGGAAGCCGTGAACAGTAGTCATTTTGAACACTAACACTATATTCGCTAATTCACTAAGTGCTACTTAGTTAGTTAATGTAAAATCTCCTGTCTTCATGTTTTATGAAGCTGCGAAATACAAATTTCAATCTGGTTGCTACGAGAATCATTTCGTTTTCATGTAATAGATCCATCATTTACACATATAAATCAGATTATAATTACGTGACTAGTCAGGCTATGCCCCGTGAACATAGTCTCCATGCAATGTTCTTATGTTTCAGCTGAGCTGTGGCCTTTTGTGCAAACACCAATCCAGCTCATTTACGGAATTTATCAAGAAAATGCGTGGAATGTTATAGGCCTTCTTCAACTGGAAGACACATTTCTTCCAAATGTCTTTTTCTTGCGTTCTTGCATAGGCCATTTCATTTTCATTGCTTATACACATTCAGTTTCCCATAAGCAATGAAAGTCAATTGCATTATACAGTACAAAGAAAAAATGTACTTTTATCTGTATTTCGTCAAATACAAACCACATTGTAAAACAATACAAATAAACAGTATTTGTCTGAATGACAAGTACCTTACATTTCTACCCTGAAGGATAAGATAGTAAGTTCATCCACAATACTAGTAACCAATGAGAAGACTACAAGGTATCATAATTCTGAAGACCATAATCGAAATCTTTATGGGCCTGAATATCTCAAATTATATGAATTATAAAAATTGGCAAACTTCGATTTCGGATTCATAAAGTGAGGGCTTCACAGACCAAAATGAAATTAGCTCGACAGAATAAAGCGTAGACCCTCGATAACAAGTTTGACTGAAGTCAGTTGATAAGCTACGAAGATCAGACCGTAGGGTTCTATGATTCTGTATCAAGAAACCACTCGTAGCGTTGGTGTCGGTCCCATGTCAGAAGTTTGGTTCTAGTGATGGTAAGTTTTTTTTTTGAGTAGGATAAAGGTGGCTGTCCCCCTAGTGGCGTGACGTTCGTGTGAGGTTTCACAGAAGTCTGTCACTGTTCATAACCTATAACAGGGGACACACAACAAGGACACGCAGACCTAAAACGTAAAGTGCATTTTTATTAAACCGTCAGGTTTCACACAACCTCCACGAACGTCTATTGTAGTTAAAGTGTTCTATATATTATTGCACTTACTCTCTGGGTTCACGATGAAGTAAGTTTCGACTGTCACTCGGTCGTATCTGAATACAAGTTGCACTGTTTTGTTAAAGCTAGCTACTATATCTTCTTGTCATATATTTAAACGTTGGGTTTAAAATAACAAAAAAATATCATCCGTACATTTAAATTTTATAAGATATTTGTAAATATTTACTTATTTTTATTAAAGTTGTGTAAAAAGTGAAAGTAAAACAACAAAAAAACAAGCACAGAGAATGTTACAGTGCAACACAAATTTATATGTAATATTTGAGGTTTTCACAGCGGTGAGTATGAAGATTTCTGTCTTCGGGGTTATTGCGCTGTGTAGTCTGGTCATCACCCTGATGATGGAGGC
The DNA here is from genome assembly GCF_000696155.1 of Zootermopsis nevadensis. The sequence goes on from NW_019059892.1 coordinate 524,407, forward strand.
AGTATGACCTCCGAAACGTTGGTTAACATCAACCAGACTACACAGCGCAAGAACTCAGAAGACAGAAATCTTCATACTCATCGCCCTGATGATGGAGGCAGTATGACCTCCGAAACGTTGGTAAACATCGACCAGACTACACAGCGCAACAACCCAGAAGACAGAAA